>VWZY01003720.1:1252691-1366154 GCA_013399075.1 Chloroceryle aenea | reverse complement strand
CCACTTGGGCACACTGCTGGCTCATAGCAGACAAGTGTCGATCAACATCCCCAGGTCTTTTTCCACCAGGCAGTTTTCCAGCCATTCCTCCCAGAGCCTGTAGTATTGCCTGGGGTAGTTGTGACAGAAATGCAGGACTTGGTACTTGACCTTGTTAAACCTCATACAATTGGCCACAGCCCATCGATCCAACCTGTCCCCTCTGCAGAGCATTCCTATCCTGAAGCAGATCAACACTCCCACCCAACTTGATGCTGCCTGCAGACTAGCTGAGGAAGCCCTTAAATCCCCTTACCTAGATCATTGATAAAGATATTGAACAAGACCAGCCCCAGAACTGAGCCCTGGGGGACACCTGTTTTTCAACCAGCCACCAGCTGAATTTAGCTCATTTACTACAACACTCTGGGCCCAGCTGGCCAGACAGTTTTTAACCCAGTGAAGAGTCCATCCGTCTATGCCATGAACTGCCATCATCTCTAGGAGAATGCTGTGGGAGATGGTGTCAAAGACTTTAGTAAAGTCCAGGTAGACAATGTCCACAGCCTTTCCCTTGTGCACTAGGTGGGACACCTGGTCATAGAATTACATCATGTTGGTAAAGAAGGACCTGCTTTTCCTGAACCCATGCTGGCTGGGCCTGATACTTTGGCTGCCCTGCACCTCCGTGAGCCTCTCCATAATTTTTCCAGATACCGAGGTAAGGCTGACAGGCCTGTTGTTCTCTGGATCTTCTTTCTGGCCCTTCTTGTAGACAGGCATCGCAATAGCAAGCCTCCAATCATCTGGGACCTCCCCTGTTAGCCAAAACTGTTGATGAATGATGGACAGAGGCTTGGTGAGCTCCTCTGCCAGCAACCTCAATACTTTTGTTTTGGGTCTCATCCGGCCCCATGGACCTGTGAATGTCCAGGTGCCAGAGCAGGTCATTAACTGCTTCCTTCTGGATTATGGGGGGAATTGTTCTGCTCTGTGTCCTTATCTTCCAGATCAGGAGGCTGAATACCCTGAGTGTGACTAATAATGATTGAAGGAAAAGCGGCATTAAATATCTCAGCCTTTTCCTCATCCTTGGTTGTACTGTTCCCTCCAACATCCAATAAAGGATGGAGATCCTCCCTGGCTCTTGTTTTATTGTTAAAAGTATTTGTAAAAACTTTATTGTCCCTTATGACAGTGGTTAGATTGAGCTCCAGCTGGGCTTTTGCCTTTCTAATTTGTTCTCTGCATGATGTAATGAAATCCCTGTAGTCATCCTGAGATGCCTGTCCCTTCTCCCAAAGGAGGTAAACGTTTATTTTTTCCCCCCCGAGTCATACAGGTACTATTGTATAGGTGCTAAGGAAATTAAGAAAGCTGGCTACTGTGTCAGTGTGGTCCCCTCAGTTACTTGAGACCAACTGGATAATTTGCCTCATTAGTTTACAGCTAGCTCTGAAATTAATGGTGCAGCCCTACCAGGTCAAGCTTAAGCAGCAGATAAATTTGCAGATTTATTGCAAGTGCATTTAGGTCAATTGTTTTTAAAAATAATTTTAATTTCCTGAAGGTACATTATGAAGCCAGTTAATCTTATGGCTGGCAGGTTAGATGTGGCCTGGGACTTCTTGTACATCTTGGATTTGGATCTCAGCTCTCCTATCTACTAACCAGGGTTATTCATTCTTGACACCTGTGACAAATCCAGGTGTGGTACCCAGCTATCAGCTTTGGGGTCCTTTACAAGCCACTTGTTTCTCAAGTGCTGCTGATGCAGAGACACACGTGGCATGTTTCTCAATATCCAGTACTACCATTTTGCAATTCCTTTTATCTACACACTTCATCAGCAGAGTTCCTTCTGTTTACAGACTCTGATCAATCAAGTCAAGCAAGTTTATGACTGTGTGTTTCTTACACTGGGTTGTTCTGCTGGTGCTGTTTTGAACACCAGCTGGCTGTGCTGACCGTGTTTCAACTCAGCAGAACAAAACACAGCATTGCTGCTCTAGTGCTTAAAGAGGCTGCACAGACTTTCCAGGAGGGAGCCCCCGGGTTCCTTGCAGCCAGCAGTGCTGACCACTGCAGCCAGGCACCCCATGTCCCTCCTCCTCTCCCTCAGCAGGGAGGATCTGGGGAATGTAACCTGCACAGATTTCTAAATTCAGTGGTCCATATCGAGGGTTACTAAAGAAACACAGCTCACTCGTGATTAGAAAAAAATACTCTGTACTAAAAATAGATGAAGAGATGGGAAGGAAATAGCAGACCTTAGTGGTTAGTTTTGAAGACACAGAAGTGTCAGCAGTGACATCTCCCAGAAATCAGGGCTGAGACAGATGCTGACTAGAAACAGTCTCAGGCATGGGAGTGAACAGTGAAATAGTCACGGTTTTGCACAATGCTGAGCTCTTGTTTCGTATATTGATAGCAAAGAATTTCAAAAGGAGCTGAACAGAGCTGAGCAGGCTGAAATGTGGCAGGTGAGCTTTGGTGTTGATGTTGCCAAGGAAATACACCTAGGGTAAAATAGCCTACCTGTGCCTACATGATGTGAAGCTTGGAAGAGACAGTTACAACTCAGAGATCCTGGAGCCATCACTGACAGCTCTCAGCAATTTCTAACTCGGCGTAAAGAAGCAAAAAGAAAGAAAACACCAACATAAGTTAGGCATCATCAGGAAGGGTAATGAGAACATAAAGGCACACTTTGTCAAGAAGCTGACAGCCTGAATCTTGAAAATGGTGTATGGCTTGGGGGTCTGCATCTCAAGAAGGACATAGTGAAATGAAAGAAAGTAGAGAGAAGGGTAACTGAAGTAATTAAGGGGACAGTGCAATTGCCCAACATGAAGAGATTGTAGGAGGTTGAGACTCTTCAGCTTCCAAAAGACAAACCCAAGGGATATCATAAAATGCAGTATCAGTATGACACAATATCAAAGCTGGTGGCCTTGTTGAATGCCAAACTGTTGTTCCCCAGATTCCTTATTGCAGGAGCTGGAGGACACTTTAGCAAACTGGCTGGAAAACAGCTTAAAGTTAAAAGAAAACAAATCCTTACACAGAAGGCAATGAACTTCTGGGACTTGCTGCCACAGGAGACTGTGGATATTGATAGTGTCAACCAGTTAAAAAGGGAATTAAATTCACAGGCAATATATAAACAATTTCTGAAAGGACGAAGCAAAGCTCTATTCTGTATAATTTTTATGATGGTGATTGTGGGTGCTGGAGAACTACAAAGGGCATGAGCCAACACAAATGGCAGGGCTTGCAAAATCTCCTTAAACAGCCCCTCCTGTTGGAATTAAAATCTATGCAAATTTTGCAATCATCTTCAGATGAGGCCACTATACCACAGAACCAGCATAAGAGCTCATATATCATGAATGTGACCTGTTGGTAATCCAGTGGCTAAAGGTTGTGATGGATTCAAATCTGCTTGGTAAGGAGGCTCACTATCAGAAACTTCAGAGGACTTCTACAATTTTAAATGGATAATCATATATGGTGCAGAGTGGACCTCATCAGATAAGGCAAAATCTGAACACAAACATTACTACATGTTGCTTACCAAAACACAAGAAATGTGTTGTTAACACTCCATAGTGCCCTTCATTGTAATAGAATGCTGTGAAGCTGCACATTTTTCTGTTGACATCTTAACCTTCAAATTTTAGAACAGAGACAGACAAAACAACTCATTTGGGAGGCAGCTGTGAACAAACTGGGATTCATTGGGATGCATCAAGGTTTATCTGAGCTTTTTGCTTTTTGATTTAGGGCATTGTTTGGGAGTGCACCATAAGGACACTCAAGAGCAACATTCCCATTTATATGTAGCTGCAAAATATCTCCCAACTTCCCTGTCTTTATATCATGTCCTTTTAAAAAGTAGGAAATCCAGACTACAATAAAACAAAACAAAACAAAAACAAGCCAACAAACAAAAAACCCCAACCCTGCTTACTCAGCTCTTCCAGCAAAATACCAAATCACATGATAGCTTATTCATCTGTTTTGAGTTAAACCTGTCACAGAGAATGAGCAAAATTAAAGGAAGGGGCCATTTATGATAGTTTACCAAATCTCTCCTGTGCCAGTTTCCACTTAGAAGGGTAATACTAGTCACAGAAAAGAGCCTAAATCATGGCCTGTGTCAGCTGACAACATCAAAGATAACACACAAGGGAAACATTGTCCCTTGCAGCTACTGGTGAAACAGAAATTCCAGGTTACTGATGGGAAAAGGAATGCCTGGCAGTGAGAGGACACGGAGAAACACCACAAGTAAAACCTCCAAGAACTTCTTAGCAGCCCCATACCTAAGGACTATGGGACATAACACTCCTCTCACTAAGGTGTCTCGGTCTCAGACACTTATGCAATTCTCAGTCTTCTATAATTCAGGTTTACTGGAAACTATGGCTTTGGTTTTGCTGTCCCAGAGCCTTTGAGGGTTGCAGGAATTTTCAGCATTTTATTTATGTGTGCCAGCCTACAATTTGCCACCAACCTTCGTTCAGCCTGGAGAAGAGAAGGCTCTAGCGAGACCTGGCCTTCCAATACCTAAAGGGGGCCTACAAGAAAGTTGGAAAGAGACATTTTACAAGAGCATGCAGTGATAGGACAAGGGGTAATGGCTTTAAACTGAAAGAGGGTAGATTCAGATTAGATATAAGAAAGAAAAACTTAACTGTGAGGGTAGCAAGGAACTAAAACGGGTTGCCTGGAGAAGTTGTGGATGCATCATCCCTGAAAGGGTTCAAGGCCAGGTTGGACGGGACTTTGAGCAACCTGGTCTAGTGGGAGGTGTCCAGGCCCATGGAAGGGAGGTTGGAACTACATGATCTTTAAGGTCCCTTCCAACCCAAACCATTCTATGATTCTAGGTTGGTAAGGAGATCTGAGAGGGCAGCTGAAGGAGTGCACGTGAGCATTGCATCTCAAGATCAGAGCTAAAATTATAGGCATAATCCATTTACAAAGCCTGTTTCATCACCCTCGTGATGGCACGCTGCTGGTACGCGACAGTTAACTTCTTGCGCCACCAAGTCTGTTCAGATCCCTGTAGATTAGGGTTAGAAGTAGCAATAGTTACTTCTCAGCTATCTGAAACACTAATCACAGGTACTGGGTACATGTAAAATTGTATTGGTATTTTAGTTCCAGAAGCAGTAACCTTTTACCAATACACACTGACACCTTTTACTCTACATGAGCTTGGGACTTATGAGAAAAAACTAATCTGGGTTTGTTTTTTTTTTTTTTCCATTCCAACAGTTTTGGGGTTTTTTGCATGTCAGTGTTAATGATTGGCTAAAAAACAGCTCACGTCCTTACCACAATGATGCATTTGTGTGGGAGCAGTACCATCATTCCTCTTTAAGGTTTAAATTACAAACTCTCCCTTTACTCAGCAGCCAAGATACTTTCTGAGGAATTTCTTAGGAGATGAATGAAGAAACAGGTCAAGACAAGCTGCCAACCAGTGCCATCCTAGATAAACCCTGGTGTACATACTTACCTAGAAACCTTGATAGAAGATATCTGTCCATATCATCACAGCTTTTTGATGTGGTTGGGCATTATAGCATCCTGAACACCCAGTCCCTATTTCAAAGCCTCAAAAACAGGGAGGATGAGCCACAACTTTCTACTCCTTTCATGGAAATTTGGATCCGTGGGTTTCACTGGGGATGAGGGGTGAGGGTGAAAGACTGCAAACTGCTAAATTTAAAAAGAGCTACTTCTGTGGCAATGGACATTTGCCACCTGCAAGCCAAGAGTCTCTTAATCAATTTACTTCCTTGAACAGATCAGCTCTGATTAACAACTGTTTTTCAGGAGCCTGTCTTGTAACATCAGCTCCTCCCACATTTTTGGTTATTCTCCTCTGCTGCATTTAACAAAATACGAGCTCGTGTCTGGTGCTTGCTTACAACCTCTGCTTCCTTTTTGCTTCGGCAAGGGATCTCATATGCCCTCTTGTCCTCAGAGGTGCCCATCTGATCACTCTTTTCCCCACCATGAAACTGAGCAAACATAAAACTTTGAAATTTTCTGTCTTTTTATCACATGACTCCAAGGCAGTTATGTTATATATTCTCTCAGTGCAATTTTGTTCACATGAACTCTGTCTGAGTCTCTCTTTCTGATACCTGTATTTCCACAGACACAGCCTACCTCTTCAGACACCCCTTACAAGATGGGGGCATGAATGGAGAAACATGGTGGATCAAAGGAATAGCCTCTGAGAGCTGAGGGCAGGAAGCAAGGGAGTTGCATACACACAGGCCAGCACTGCTCCTGACTTCAGGAGCTTTTTTTAGGTTGGTTTGGTTTTAAAAACAGCTAATCAGTAGAATGCAGATGTGAAAGGTGCACATGGTGTCACTGCTCCTCTGTGATCTCCTGTGCTTTGCCACCACCCACACCCTCTGGGAAAAAGGGATCCTTCCAAACCAAGTTCTGAACTATTTCATCTGGAAAAAAAAAAGGCAGAATGAACTAATTCCACTTGCGTATCACAATGGTCACTTTTACCCCTAAGCACGAGTACAGAAGTCTGGCCTGTTTAAACAAAAATGAACTCAAAAGTATCTCACTATATCTGCTTCAAATATGTCTGCCCTTTTTTCTGTTCCTACAAGCACTTTTTCCCAGTTTGTTAAGCTTCCTTTCTCCTTTTAAGCCTCATGCCCTCTGGACTTGCCCAAATACTTGGCAGGTTACACCAATGTGCACTTCCAGTCAAGTGAAGAAACACCTGGGCAGGGTGAAGAATTAACAAACTGCAGATTAAGATCACAGGAGAACAAAACAAAACCAAACCTCAAAGACCAGACAGAGAAATAATGTGTTTCCCCTATAACTTATGTTGCCAACATTCAAAGAACAAAAATAAGATTCATGGAGGCTGTCTGGGGAGGAAGAAAGAAAATGTGGGGACTGCCCATTAGATAAACAGAAATGCACACTGATGGCTACATATGTTCATCCATACAGTCCACACAAAGCTGATGACGGGCTTTTGAGACAACCACCTGTTTGCCCTGTTGACATGCATATACTTCTACTCATGGACCTTGCCTTAATGGAGGCAATATAATCCAAACTGCATTTTAATAATACAACTGCACTTTCAAAAAAACTATTGATAACTTTAAATGTTGTTATTATGCAAAACCCTTGCCATCCTCAGACACTTTCATTAATGTGAAACCAGAGCTGATTTTCAACGGAGTTAATTCTGTTCATGTAGGCCAATATGCCTTATTTAGGTAACGGAAGCTCTACCTCCAGGATTAGGCATCTGATTTAATTAAAACTTTTGAAAGCAATTAATTAAGACTTCTTCCTCTTTCCACCTTCCTTCAATCACAAAATATTGGAGACACCAAGTGATACCTGAGGTTACTCCCGTAACTTTTGATGCGGCCCAGGATACAGTTGACTTTTTGGGTTGCCAGCTTGTTGGCTCACGTTAAGCAATTTGTCTACCAGCATCCCCAAATCCTTCTCTGTAGGGCAGCTCTCAATCCACTCATCACCCAGTCTGTACTTGTGCTTGGGATTGCCCTGACCCAGGTGCAGGACCTTGCACTTAGCCTTGTTAAGTTGGCATGGACTCATGTCACCAGCCTGTTAAGGTCCGTCTGGATGGCATCCTTTACAGCCAGTGTGATGGCCACACCACACAACTTGGTGTCATTTCCAAATTTGCCAAGGGTGCACTCAATCCCACTGTCCATGTCACCCACAAAGATGTTAACCAGGGCTGGTCCCAATACCAACCCCTGAAGAACACCACTTGTCACAGGTATCTATCTGGACATTGAGCTGTTGATCAGAATTCTTTTAGAGGCCATTCAACCAATTCCTTATCCACCAAGTGGCCCATCCATCAAATCTGTGTCCTCCCAATTTAGAAACCATGGTGTCATGAGGGACAGTGTCAAATGCTTTGCAGAAGTACAGGAAGATGACATCACTTGCTCTTCCCTTATCCACATATGCTGTGACCACATCACAAATATCTACCAAATTTGTGAGGTAGGATTTGTCCTCCCTAAAACCATGTCAGTTGCCACCAGCCACCTCTTCATTTTACGTGTGCCCTAGCAGAGCCTTCAGCAGGCTCTGCTCTATTATCTTGCTGGACACAGAGGTGAGACAGGCTGGCCTGTAGTCCCCTGGGACTTACCTCCCTTTTTGAAAATGGGGGTTATGTTTCCTCTTTTCCAGTCAGTGGGAATTTCACCCTCCTTACTAAATTGACAAGCCTATGACTGACGATACTCTGCCCCTTCTCTGAGAGGTGTACCCATCAATCCTCAAGAGACCAGGTTTCTCAAAGCAAGTCCCATGGTTTAAGTAGCCAAAGCCCTGGCTGTGGCACCATTCCTGTAACCATTCATTGGTCTTCCAGATGGAACTGGCCCTTTCATGCCCCTTACCCTTTTACCAGGAGGATTAATGAAAATACTACCTGTGCTCCAGAGTCCTTCACCACCGATCCCAGTGCTTTATAACCTTTCTTGATAGTCTTTGGATTACTCTTGGCTGTATCACTGGTGCTCACATGAAACAGCAGCAAGGGGTAGTAGTCAGTGGGACATACAAGACGTGGAAGTATCTCTGTTATATCCTTGATATGAGCCCTGGGTAAGCAGAAGACTTCGGGTCAGGTCAGCAAATGGCTACCTCTCTACCTCTTGGAAGAGAGTCACCCACTGCTATCACCCTTTTCTCTTTCCTGGTTGCTCTCGTTGTTATATGGGGAACCAATCAGGTTGCCTTATTTTTCTCCCATGGCTTACGTGATGAAGCATGTCTTTCCTCTTCAACATTGCTGAGAATCTGATCTGTATGGACACCGTGGGCTTTGAGGAAGGTTTTTTCCCCTGCTGGTTCTTGCTTTTACTAGCTTCCATTCATCTGCATCGATGTCCACTCTTTTCTGTGTGATCTGGTGGGGGAGTATTTGGTCAGTTGACCACAGGCTCTGGGTTACCAAAAGCCTGTTCATGCATCCAGCTATCTCCTTTTCCTCCTCCTCCTTGATGCTATGTAGCCTTTTCACCATCTTCTGAAGCTCAGCCACCTTCTGCAGGAGGTCCTCCACCTGGGTACACCACCTACTCCTGTCCCAGAGGAAAGGCACTTCCCACAGACTATGGTCTGCATGGCAGCCTGTCCCCTCAGCAGCTCAATCTGGGTGATCCATTGCTCACCACCAGCAGGGATGGTGCACACCCCTCAGCCAGAACTGTAGCCTTTATTCTCCAGTGAGTATTCACCATTCTGCCTCGAGGGTGAGGCAGGATGTGCACCCTGGTCTTCTGCAGATGGAGATTACAAGAACTTTGTGTCTGACAGTGGGGAACTGCTTCTTCCCAAGGGGCGCCTCCCCATGTGCCCTTCTGTGCTCCTTCTGGGAGCTACTGGACCCTGCCACGTTGGGCTTTCCTGACTCCAGGAATCTCCTGCCCACCTTAGATCAGCACTCAATCACAAAACTGACCTTTGCTGCTGCTTCACTTCTTATGGACTTGAGCTGGTGTTCCCCAGTGACATGCTGGAAGATGCCCACTCACTGCTTATTTGTTCAGCACTCCCAAAATTCTTCTATTATGATGGAGAGTGAGGGGGTGATGGTCTCAATTTGTGTCTGCTGGTGTGGTTATGCTGCATTTAGATCTTCTGCCAGTGGTCAACAGACAGCTGAATATGAGCTAGCAGTATGGTTCAGGTGGCCAAGGCAGCCAAGGCCTATATCAGAACTAGTGTGGCCAGCATGAGTAGGGAAGTGGTCATCGCTCTATACTCGGTGCTGGTGAGGCCATACCTTCAACTGTGTTTAGTTTTGGGCCCCTCACTACAAGAAGTTGGACATTGAGATGCTGGAGCATGTCCAAAGAAGGGCAACAAAGCTGATAAAGGATCTAGAAAACAAGTCTTATAAAAAGCAGCTGAGGGAATTGAAGCTGTTCAGCCTGAAGAAAAGGAGTTCTACAACTACCTGAAAGGATGTTGAGGCAGAGTGGCATTTTGTCTCTCGGGGTCTTTTCTCCCAAGTAAAAAGCAATATGACAGAAGGAAATGGCCTCAAGTTGTGCCAGGGGAGGTTTAGGTTGAAAGCCCTGGAACAGGATGCCTAGGGAGGTGGTGGAGTCACCATCCCTGGAGGTATTTAAAAGACAAGTAGATGTGGTACTGAGGGACATGGCTCAGTGGTGACCTGGCAGTTCTGGGTTAACGGTTGGACTTGATCTTTAAGGTCTCTTCATACCAAAATGATTCTATGATTCTCTGATATTAATTTTGTCCCCAGTAGCTTTCAACGACTGCTCCTTGAACTAGAATTCTTTCTGCTGGCCCCTGGCAACACCACCCTAATAACGGCAATGAGATGTATGATATAAGTGCTCACCTCTGGCACGAAACCAGAAGTAGTAACTGCAGCTCCAAGGCTTTAGAGCACAGTAAGGAGAAAAAGGCCATCCAGGTCCACTGCCTACCTCCACTAGGCATTATGACTTCTGAGATTGTGATATTCATGCAATCGGTCAGGAAAGACAGCAAAGGAAAGCTTTGATTTCAGCACAAACAAACATCTGAACTTAAACACAAAGAGACATTGAGAAACTAACAGCCAAACCAATTCGATTTAACCCAGGATTTTGCTTTTCTCATTTTTTAAGGATGATATAGAGCTCTGACAATGTTAAAACACCATTCCCCACTTGGCATTAGTTCCACAGAAACAGAGAAAACAAAGTTACAAGGTCCAAGACAAGCAAGATATTAAACCTGTAGGACATACCTTCACTTCATGGTGCTCTCAGCTCCTGGCTCCTTATATCCCACCAACAAGTCAGTTGCATTGTAGCAGCTGCAAATGCCAGAGCATAGAGGAGAGCAAGGGCAGGGTGAAGGGCGTCGATTGGGACAAGGAGGCTCCTTTGACCCTTTATTGAACTACCTAGAGAGACCACCAGATGACCCAAATTTATCCCTTGGCAAGGGAATTCACTTATTACAAGTTGCACACAGCCTAAAACAAAGCTCAGGGAACACAAATAGGACTCCAATGCTGCCTATCTGTCTGTTCATCTATAAAATCCTGTATTATTGCTGGACCCCAGAGGTTCTGTCACGCTACCTCCCCAGTGTTTCTGTGTAAAACACAGGAGCTTCCTCTGCAAACAGTGATGATCTTTCAGAGCTCAACACTGACACCACACTGTCTTAACCCAAACTTTGAGAAATTAAGTTCCTGCCTTGTATTCCTCAGATATAATAAATAAAAATGTAATAATCCATTAGCTTCTTAAAAAAAAGCTTCGATCTATCTGGACAGACAAAAAGATACTACTAAACTTGGTGGATAAACACACTCCTAGAGATAAAGGTCTGTGATGGGTGACTTTCAGCTGCTGGAAAATACATGATGATCAGCAAAGCAGATCAGCAAAAGCCCCGAAGCAGAGAGGCATTTGCTCCCTGGCCTGGCTGCTGCAGTGGTACCCAAGCTGGACTCTGCAGCACCCAGCTGCTGGCCACACCTGGGCTAGCAAGCCACGGAGGACAGATAGCTCTTAAAAAAAATGCACCTCACTTTGCCAAGCACATAAAAATGACACTGCTAAAAATCTACAGTGAATTAACTACTCAGAGTGTTGACTAATAGTAAAATAGCAAAATGTGAGAAAAAGATGATGCTTGATCTGCTTGCATGCACATCTGTGGAACAGCAACCAAACACAAAGGTGCCCATTTAATCAATGCATCATATACAAGTAGACTAATAAAGACTGCAACTGAACACCTCAAACTCATTCAGTGACTACACAGCAGTTTGCCTATGTAGTTATACTTCATTTTGCAGGCCATTTATCCACAACCTTAAAATAACTTTATTTACGAGCATACAATTCCCATCAATAAATACGGACAGTGATTCAATTTGCTCTTTTGAAATGAAAGACATGGTCCACACAGGATACTAATCCCTCTATGAAATACCTCACCAAAAATACCATACAGACACACATTAAAATATTTTCATTATTATTGGTGCCTGTAGGCATATTTAGTATGTACACAGAAGCTTATAGTAAAAAAGTGTTCTTGGGTCATTTGCCACCATAACTACTCATTAGGCTTAACTGAACACAAAAATGGTTTTGGAATGTGCAAAATGAATAATGTTTCCACCATATTCATAGAACAAAACAATTCCTATCAGAAAGTAGCAGCTGAACCCATGCACGTACAGTGGCCAGATGGGAAGCGTGAGTCCACAAGCAGATGGCTTAGCTGCTCAAGTTTTCAACTGAGCAAGGGGGGCTGTCAGGCAGAAACACACTTTCTAGTAGTCAGGTGCCAGGCACATTTCCAAGCACCTTCTGCCCCATGCAGTTCTCAAACATCGGACCCTAAGCAGAGTGATGGTAAGAATTGTTCAGAGGAATGAAAGGGCTGAATGCCATGGTACTGAGCACACAGAGTCCCTTTGGAATAGAAATATTTAAGCAGCATTTCACCCTGAATGAAGTGAGAACTTGCTAACAACAATGAAGAGGACCTCATCTGGCAAAGTGATGTACATTTAGCAGCCCTCAGATGAGCCAGGCAGAGGAACATAATAGGATGGCTCCATGATGATATGAGAAGTACAACACGGTTTTGAGTTTGTAACTGATTCAGAGCTGATCTTGACCAGCCTGCTTGACACTATCAGGATCTGAAACCAAATCAGACTGCTGTGGGAACCCAAAGCAGCAGTCCTATAGAGACTATTTATCCCGGGATAACTCAGTTCAACTTCTGCAGGTTGCACATAACCTAAAATGAAGCTTGGCCTCTGACACTGCAGTCAGGACTGTCTGTCTCCAAAATCCTGCAACAGGAAATCACGATGAGCTTAAAAGCAAGCTGTGGTGAGCTACACAAGTCAAGACAACATTACCACATAAAGGGAGGGAGGGAGGGGGTGGGAAGGCACACAATGGATTGCCTCATTTTTGGCAAACACGCAGCAGACAGAAATGATCACCTCAAGCACTGCTAGCTAAGGGGAATTGACAATCTGTCCACAGCCTGCTGCAAAGCACTCTGAAAAGCAAATGAGATTATTAACTTCCAATTGGACACTGTTACACAGTTACAAGTCAGTTGCCAGAAACAGTAGTGTTAAGTGGAAAAAGAAGTTCCAAGAACTGGAAAATTTGTCAGGGAGTCCAGGGTTGATTGTGAGGACTATCCTATAAGAGGAAGAAAGGAACCTTGACCCACTGGTGATGGAACCACAATAAATATTAATGAAGAAGAAAATATTTGTAGCAGTGCTTGGGAAAACAGTATCTTACCTTTACTGGATAAAGGATGGGAATACTTGCTCATCACTGCAGCATGGAAGCAAAATTTCAAGTCTTTAAATACATAAACCCCGAAGACCTGGTTAAGACACCTGCAAAAATGCATCCTACAAAGCTTCATCCTCCAAATACATTTCCTCCTGGGGTGACCACTTGATTTGGTTAAAAATATTTGGAATCTAGCAGTGATAACTGGCACCTCAGAAAAGAGCCAGAGCAAATGCAAACCAAGGAAAGTTTCATATAACAGGAGCTCTATTAAACAATGAAGCAGCAACTGATAATGGATGTTAGGCTAAACTGTGTCTAGCACAGCTAAATTTAGAGCACATCTACACTATAACAGGTTTCTGGTAAAGTGATTTCATATCAAGAAAGGGGTGGCTGTGATGCTGAAAACTGCTATCAAAGGAGATGGGTTTTTATGGATATAGAAGAGGTAGATAAATCTTCATAGAAAGCCCTCTGTATTTTTGATTCTAGGTCCCACCTGCACTTTCTGCAACACAAGCCCACATGTCCCAGGGACATCAGTGACTTCAGACAGTGGTCATCTCACCAGCTTGCTGCTCCAGAGGAAGGTGCATTGGGAGATAGGTAACACCACCCCCAGAGTCAG
The DNA here is from genome assembly GCA_013399075.1 of Chloroceryle aenea. Lineage (NCBI taxonomy): Eukaryota > Metazoa > Chordata > Aves > Coraciiformes > Cerylidae > Chloroceryle > Chloroceryle aenea. The sequence goes on along the minus strand of VWZY01003720.1, from coordinate 1,352,168 downwards.
GGCAGAAGGATGCCAGGAGAAGCTGACTTCTCCTCTCATGGAAGGCCTCAGGTAACAACAAAAACAGATTTAACAAGTGCCCAGGTCAAAAGGGTGCTAATAATTAGATAAGGAAGGACATTTCAGTTACAAGCCCAAGGCAGCTATATGACACAGCTCACAATTTATGTGATCACCAGTTGTAAACCCGGATGCAGACTCAGGAGACTGTGTTGTACTGCAGCAGCCTGTGAAGAAGGGTTTAGCTGAGAAATAGATGGATGTGCTATGGAAACCACCGTCCTCCGGAGCCTACCTACCCCTCCTTCAAAACTCTGAGATAATGATTTTGCTTACACCTTGCCTTTGCATTGTAAAATATTTTCTTCCTTATAGAAAACCCAGGAGATGGGGCAAGGAGGGAGAAAAGGCTCAGCTAATGCATCCTGCCTGTCAGAAGACAATACTGATACACTCCCCTGCCAAACTCCTCATGCAAAACCATCTGCAGTCTGATGGAAACATTGACTGTCAGAGCTTAGGAGGCTCACAGGGAACAAACTGCTAGTATCAGCACAACGCAAATAGATGAAGGAAAAGTTCACCAAAAGCGCTGATCAAACAGAAGAACAATAATGGAAGTTTATTTGGTAGCTGGTGGTCAGGCTTTTACTGGGAAGTTAGCTACTCTCTGAATGGCTCCTGAGACTGAAAAACCCCAAAATATTCAGTAATCCCTTTTTTTCTCTTTTTTAGCCAGTACTAGATGTGCAATAATAAAAAAAAAAATCAGAACCACATCCAAAGAAGAACACAGTCATTGCATTTCAGATTATTTCCATATGGAGCCTTAATTTCAAACAGATGATTATTACGTGAAGCAAACAAGAGTAAAACATACTGAGTAATGGACTCTGAGATATAATTATTTTAAACAACCTACTTAAGTAAGAGCTAGAACACTAAATCCACACATCAGCATTTAAGAAAAGCAGAAACACAAGGACTGAACACTCACACTTTCTGACACAGCATTGAGTGCACTGGAAGGGGATGGCACAGTTGTGCACTCTGCTCCTCCCCCTTGCTTTTCCCCTTTGAGCTCTGGTATCATCCAAACGCAGTTTGGGAATTTTACGCAGCAAAAGCCTGACCTAACTTCTTCAAAAGTCAGACTTGTGGTGGGAAAGAGTTTCCCCACCTTAACTTTTTGGCAGAGGGTGCAGTTGTCAGGTAACATGTACAGCCCAGAGAAACTTGTCTTGTAGAGCTGTGCATAAGGAAAGGAGTTCTGTTGTATCATAGTAGAAAAACTGTGTTCTCTGCTGAGGACTTTACATAATAGTAGCTTACAGGTTCAGAGCAGTATTACTATTTCTAAGTTAAAAGCAGACCATATAATTTTTCAAGTCCTCTCCCACTCCTCTCTTCCACATTCTTAGGTTATTGGAAATAATCAAAAACTTACTTGCTTTCTTAAGCTGAGCAATGTGAAAGATCAAATCAATTCTAGGCCAGTTCTTGAGGTACAGCAAAATATAAGCACAACTAAGAACATTCCCAGGAATGACCACTATTTCTCATCATGAGAGTGGAAATTACAGAAGATTCTACAAAATTATTTATTTATGGAACAAACAAAGCCTAGATTTAAAGTGCAATACTTGTATACACCCTGATCTTCAGGACTGAAGTTCAGCTCTATGAAGCTAAACAGAAAAGCAAAGCAGCAGGAGACATTTTTAAAATCACAAGGAAGTTGTAGTTTTTGCATTCCCCTCCCCCCCAGCAAAATAGAAAGACCATTATAGATACTTTCAATTTACTTACCCAGACAAGCACAGGAGATACCATTTATCAGCAGTGGAAATCAGCAATGAGAGCCACCTCTACTGTTTAAATTGGGGACTGAGGTGCTAGCTGTCTGTCAAAGCAAAATCTGCAAACTAGACAAGTGTCATAGAGAACTATCTTGAAAACTTTAACCATTGTGCTCTGAATCAAGATGTGCCAATTGCAGGTTGCTTTTACATGGCCAGCTGACAACAGTTCCAATGTCATCTAGAAAGATGTTTGATATGAGTTTGAAAGATTTGCTTGTTCATTCTTTTTATTTATTATGGAGCTGAGTACTTTGGACAGGGACAATTCCATGCTTACTCCAGAACTTTAAGCGAGCTGTGACAACATCTGACAGGGCAGCTGGTAATTACCACTAACCCTAAAAGATTCTACAATTTCAGATCACACAACTTACAACATTATTAGGCACAGGGAAGAGGTGTTAATTTTTTTCCGTGATAACCTGGAGTACTGTGTTCAGCTCAGAGGCCCCAAATGTTAGAAAGCTATGCACCTGCTGGGCTGAGTCCTGAGGAAGACCACGAAGATGACCAGAGGGCTGGAGCACTTCCCCTCTGAGGACAGGCTGAAAGAGTTGGGGTTGTTCAGCCCAGGGAAGGGAAGGCTCAGGGGAGATCTTATAGCAGCCCTCCAGTAGTAAAAGGGGGGTTATGGGAAAGATGAGGAGGGACCTTTTAATCAGGGAGTGTAGTGATAGGGCAAGGGGTAATGGTTTTAAACTGAAAGGGGGTAGATTTAGATTAGATATGAGGAAGCCATTCTTCACTGTGAGGGTGGTGAGGCACTGGAACAGATTGCCCAGAGAAGTTGTGGATACATCATCCCTGGAAGTGCTCAAGGCCAGGCTGAGATGGGATTTTGAGAAACCTGGTCTGGCGAGAGGTGTCCCTGCCCATGGAAGGGGGGTTGGAACTACGTTATCTTTAAGGTCCTTTCCAACCCAAACCATTCTGTGATTCTACAACTATACAGCTGCCCCTGTCTTTGCACAGTTGTACTCATACTAACTGATGCTCCTGCTTTTAACAACCAAAAAAAGGGGTGCCAAAAATTGGTCCAATATGAATACTTGAAATTGGTTTAAAACAACTGTAAATGGTTTTCTCTAATATTTGATCCCTTGCTGCTATGCAAAAGATTTTGCTTGCAATGCTTAGAAGTTTTCTGAAAGGATTTCCTTACAGACATGAATAAAGCCTGCATATCTCAGGAGAAACTCACAATGCAACTGTTGAGGAAATTGCTAAAGAAAGAGACCTGGTTTTGACTGGTTCAAGTTTGCTCTTCACAGGTACTGCTAGCTGCATAAACACCATGTTGATGCTAACAACCACAAGTGAGATCACTCACACCCTTCACAGCACCAAGCCAAAGGAACACTCCCCCCCCCATTAAAACATTGTCCAAATCAAAATGCTGGCACTTTCTATTCTATACCATCTGGAACCAGTGCTGCATCAGCTTATTTTGTCTTTCCCACCATCTTTAAGCTGTCATCTTGAAAAGGATTGCATGTTATGGGTTGGTGCAGCAGAAGCCATTTAGGCCAAGGCGAACGCAGGGTCCTTCGTGGGAGGTGGTGAGGACAGCAGGAGCCAGGCAGCCACTGGCAGCCCCAGTGCACCAGGGCTGGTGTTAGTGCTGGCTGAGCTGTGCCTGCCACAGTGATTGAGTCAAAAAGACAGTCAAATGAAACCACAGATACAGATCTCCCCTCTGAAGAGGGCTCTGACTTCAGAAACGTGATACTTTTGCAATAGGAGGGGAAGCAGAGAGGAGATAATATCAGAAATATATCCAGTGTAGGGAAGGTTTTGAAATTTAATGGTGTCTTTGGTCCCTGGTTTGAGATCAGAAAGAGAAGGGTGGGTGGCTGCTCTGAGTTGGTGAGAGAAAAACCACATGAAGCAACTCTAACAGTGGGAGGCAGAATTGGAAGAGTAATTACAACTGAGGAAGGCGCAGAGCAATGGAAGAGCAGCAAGACACCACACCTGCTTACCTCCTGCTCTGCCCCAAGATTAAACTTCTGAAGTAACAGAATTACATTTTGGCATTCGAGACAAGTGGGGGGGGTGGAGAGAAGAGTGAAAAAGACATGCTGCAGTGCCAGGAAAATTGGACTAGACCCAGAAAGGAAAAAGTGTGCTCTAAAGAGTTGTGTACTCTGTTAAGGGTAAACATTTCAAAAATATTCAGCCATGGGAGTGTTTGTTTTTTTCTTAAAAAAATATATTGGTTTATGTAGTATTTTCTTCTTCCCATGAACTAGATTCTCATGCTGACAGCTGCAGAATCCTGCCTAGATAGGCTTTCTCTGCAGTTCAGTGGAGACACTGAAGACTAAACAGTATTAGATGCTTCCCCATATCTGCACCCTCACTTCCCACATACAGGGAAACTAACCACTGTTTTCCCTTGAACTGTTAAGCAAAGCTTTCTTTCTGAAAATTAAGATAGTTATGGATGAAGGGAAAAACAGAAAGAAAGATGAGCAGTGAGTTTTCAGTGAGAAGGATGGGTTTTGTGGACTAACCCTTTTGTGAATGGAAACTGAATAGGGCATGGAGCAACTACATACTGACACAATCACTGCTGAGCTTCAGAGAAAAGTCTCTGTTAGCAAAATTCCAGTCATGGGGCTGGTGCTGCTTTAACCCTTAGAAAGACACTTCTCCAGCCTCAGCATGCTCACCCCTTTCAGAATATCCAAAAGTCCTTTCTGTAAAGCAAACAAAATTGACGCCATGAGAGTGACAAGAAGTCACAGTGACCAAATCTTCAGAGGGATGCTTCTTCATTTCACTGTGTTTCATATTTGTTTCCAGTCGTTGTTGTGCTTTTACAGACTTTTTGTCTCTCAACAACCTGCTGCTGGGCCTATCACAAGACTCTGGAGTCCAGATGCCTGAGCAGCTGCAGCCCAAAGCAGAAGTACTCTGCAAATCTCCACGGTGGCAACACTCAGAGCTGGCCTTTCTTGCTCAGCTGCTAGCTCATCACAGAGGTGACAAGCATTAGTTATCTGCCCATACAAAGCATATGAGCTCAGTCACCTCTTTCAGACAATAGACCACTAGAAGAGGTAAAACTAATGAAGACATCTCTTTTTCCAGTAATGATCCAAATACAGTTTTTGGCTCTCTTAAAAGAAAATGATCTTTTTTTTCTAGAACTCAGATATACATATCTATATTAAGTTACTTGAACCAATAGAATGACTCCTGGAAATGCATAACTTGCCCCTGTGATGACCCTAAACATTTTCCATTTAGAATGGTTTCATATATAGCAAAAACTGCTTAAGAAGATACACTATCTTGGACTTCAAAAGAAAAAATCCTGCTTTCAGCAAGAAAAGAAGCATTAAAAATGAAATCTTTGAGAAAGTCAGAGAAGCAACACATTCAGTTGTTCATTGAGATGTTTGGTTGTTTTTTTTTTTACTATTCCACTAACTGAGAAATTGTTCCAACATAGTATAAGCATAGTATAGTCACTAGAAGGTCTGGCTTTTTTTTGGGCAGCTTTTTTTTTTTTTTCTATGTGCCATCAAGAAGCAAGTCTGTTCCAAGTCACGTTTACCCCATTACCTTTTAATCCCAACTCCATCAGGTAGAATGACTTCTATTTCTTATCTCCTTGATTACAAGAAGCTTATTAACCCCACTGTAGCTAGTTAACATTTCTAGTCCAGGCACATCCTAAAAAAGACTAAGCTGAAATTTACAGTCATCAAGCTACATCCACAGGATGCAGGAACAATCACTTCATTTGCCTTTCGCAACAGCTTAGTTTTCAATAAGTTTCATGCTCTGAATAATCAAGATAGTCATAAGTCAAGGCTCACTTCATTAGTTTAAAAAAAAAAATCATACACAAGTTTGCACAAGAGTGGTATTACCTTGAACTGGAGTTCTCCAGGTTGCAGTCTACTGGCACGTGTGTCTTTGTAGTAAATACACCACCAGCCTTTATTTTCAGTATCCTTTGTGAGGAAAGTAACTCTTTTACTCTTTATATTTGGGGTACAGACACAGATAGCACCATGTAAGTTCTTTCTCAGACACTTGACCGATAACCTCAAACTGCAAAGACTCTTATGGAAAGGAGGGAGGAAAATGAGCACACACATGAATTAATTCCCATTGTGGGTGTTAAACGATTCTATTATCAAAAGAATGATGTATGGAGTCACCTACAGTGTTAACATGAAGAGCTTGACAAACTGATAACTACTTGTCAGAGAGGTTTCTTTTCACAAACAGCAACTTCCCAAGCACCTACTTGAGAAGCGGCAGAATACCACTTAATATAACCCCAACTGCAGTGACCTACTCTGCAAAAGAGGAGGACATGGTGTAAACAGAGGCAACCATTCCCCTCACTTTGTCAATAATATAAAAATACTACAGACAGCCTTGTGTGGGCTTGTCTAAAGAACCTTGTAGCATTAACAAAAGCAAAACGATCCATAATAGTATTATGAAGCACAGCTTCTGAGGTGAGCACTTTAATGAAAAACCAAGTACCTTTATATCATAATTAAAGTGGGCCTCAGATTGCTACAGGACGAAATTTAAGATGAACTGCCATATCTAAAAAAACCTTGGTGCAGGGTAGGGAAGTTATTATCCCCAAGTGCTTTTTATCTTCTCCTTATTTCTGGCAGAATTTGTTGTTCTTGCAGACATCTTCACAGATGAATTCCATCAGGGGATGGGTAGGATTCATCTAACTTACTTATGGACCTGTAATATGGAACATAAACACAGCAAAGGCTGTAAGTATAAAAAACAAAACACACAAAACAAAACCAAAAGCCTTTACAACATGATGGCCACAAAACTGAAGGGCAAACCAGTCTCCTACGGGTCCCGCTGCCCTAACCAGCAATATTAAGGACTGTAAAAACACCACTCTGATAATCATACATAGGTATACACTGTGTGTTTTAGCCATTGATGAGAGTATCTGTCAAGACAGAAGAGATGCATGCTCCTGAAAAAGCAGTCTTGCACCTGTGCCCAAGATCAAGCACAGTGCTCCACAGTTCTCCATCAGGTTGTCTGGGAGAAGGAACAGCATCACCGAACAGCTTTGAGAGAGCAACAGACATTCCCATTGCCACCACAGTCTCCACCAAACCACACTGACTATTACCACACGGCCATCATTACTAGGACTTGAGTTCTGCTATCTCTTTGAAAAGTGAAGGAAACTTGTACATCAGCCTTTCTGGTCCTACAGACTGAATCACATCTAACGGACCCCTTTTTAAACTTCCCACACATCACTGACAGGAAGAGAACAACTCATGTATCTTGCTGATGTCCAAGCCAAACACATAATTAACAGGCAGCCTCAAATGGCCCCATGTCTGAAAGAAAATCCATTACACATTCCTCTGATATTTCCTACATGACATTAGGGAACTTGAACCAATTCAGCCTATGCACCAGAATATTCAGAGTATGCAGCAAATGAGCCACAAGCACATCTGAGGCTCTGTGCACCAATATATCAGCAGTCAAGTGCTTCAACACCAAAACACATTTCACTGTGTTGTGGATATTATACCAGCTCGTTACATTGTCTCGGCAGCTGCATTTAACATCCCAGGAGATACTGATGAAACACCATCCAAAAGGCATTACCTGTTCACTAGCCAGAATAATGTGGCCTCCTTCTTCTCTGTGAGCCACCAAGCTCATCCTCCTCCAAGCAAATAATTTATATGGAAGCACTTTTAAATAGGCATCCAAGGAAAAATAGGATAGAGGCTGCCACCTTACTGACTTGAAACAGATCAGTTCAACCATGAAAAAAAGGAAACATTTCAGTTGGTAGTTTGTGACCTTCAAAATGAAACCACCCATCCCTCCAAACTGTTGCAAGCCAGGTCTGCAATCTTCAGACACCTGTTTTGGGATTATGTGAAGGTGGGGTGGACACCACCACAGTGGTGGTAGGAGCACAGACGTGTTTACAAGCAAGTGGTTTCCAACACCAGTTACAGAGCAGACTAGATGTGCTGAACTGGAGTGAATTCTAACGTGCCAAAAAATCCCACCTTTTCTACCGAGAAAGTAGGAGTGGGATTTTGGGGAACCTAAAGAAAATAATTTCTTTTTAGCAATGTGGGTGATCTTTAAGATGACTCCAGCATTTGTCATAAATCTGACTGCAGGAACCAACAGTTAATAGATTACACTGAAATGGCTTCTGAAATTTTCATGAGGCTGGAAGATCCAATTGGACTGAAGCACCAGAGAAACAAAGCATGTCTTAGGGGCACTGATCTGGACACATTCAAGAGATCCAGTCTCTGGTGAATCTGTAGCCAGGAAAAAAACCCAAAAAACAAAAACCCAACAACAGACCATTGGGGCCTGGTTTCTACAAAATCCGTGACTCAGAAGGTGATGCAATTTCCTTCAAGACATGTTTCAGCACTGCTGCATGGGGCTGAAAATCCCTTTTCAAGGCCAGAGTACAATACAGAAAAGTGGAAATGGCACACGATGCCTCCTAGAAATCTAGAACTGTGAAAGGGAATGCAAACAATGAAGCATTTCATCACACCAGGGACCTGACAGAGCAGGCCTGAGATGACAATGAGTACATCATATGTACCAAATGTGACAGGCAGGGCTAAACATGCCTACAACAGATAATACAGAAGTAAACCAGCCTCTCAAGTGACCTGCTTCTGCCGTGGAGCTGAACTTCAGTTATAGTTGGTTGAAGTGGTTTAATGTGCCTTGTCTAAATACGCACATATGCACAACCTGTAATTAAATAAATTCTTTGCTCTTCCTTTTAGTAATTCATACTCAAGATCTCAAAAAACCCCAGCCAGATCAGAAGAATGATTGGCTTTGACTACAAAGGGTAATTTTGAGAGCTACTACATTCAAGCAAGATGTAAGTATGGGTAATACAGTGCTGGTTCCTGTGGTTTTCAGCATCTGGGAATGAGAGAGAAGATTTTGGGGTTTCAGATTTGTCTCCAGTTCATTCACTGTATTAGCACAGCCACATATGAATTAAATTACATCTGCAACTTGATCTCATTGCCTCCAGAATACATTTCTTTTTTCATTTCACATGGGGAGAGGTTCTTTACCCAAGTAATGGAAATGACACTTTCCACTCCCATCACTTCCCTAACTTAAAAAGACTACAGGAGAAATTGCAAGCAAAGGGTTTACTGGCATTCAACAAGCCATCGCCTACTGTATTATGGCAATCACCTGTAGTGACAGCTGCTATATACAGAGATCCTAGATTACTTACCATCAGAATCAGTCATTTGAGCTGTGTCCATCTAACTGGCATAGATCTGAAACTAGCACTTTGAAAACACTGAAAAGCCAAACTGTTTTAGAAAAAACACTTTCAGACCAAAAAGATGCATTAGAAACCTGGATATCCTGATTAATCCATTCACGCACACCAAAACTGACAGGAAACAGCCGCTAGAAAATTCTTCCTGTTTTCACTCAACTTGAAACAAAGTTTCTGCTCTGAAACAGTCCAGATCTCCTCACCATGAAGCCAAGGCAACTACAGAACTTACTCTCAAATTCTTTGGTCTGAATATTTCCAATGCTGAAGTTCCCGCAGCAATGAGCATTGGGCTCCTTTCCCACTTCCTGTGGACTGGATCAGGACCCAACAGTTTTTCTTGGACCAATTAACAGGATAGGTGCTTCCCTTTGCCAAAGTTAAGGTTGTAGGAAAAGGCGTATTTCTAGAATTCAGAGGAAGCAGTGGTGAAGTCTCTTAAAACAGTGGTTTAACTTCCTATTAGCAGTTCACTTCAGTATATGAACTATATACGGCCACCTAGTTATAGTCCTAGAAACAGAGAAGTGACGTAGCAGACAAAGTATCTGAACAGTAACGATTTATGATCACCTTTGAAATGCAGTGAAAGGGCGAGAGGCAGACAAGCTGCAGGAAAGGAAATCCTGATTAGGTATTAGGGGAGGAAAAAAAAAACAATCTTCACCATGAGAAGTGATTAAATGGCATACAAGGAAAGAAAGCAAAAATTTATACATTCAACTTAATGCAAAGTGGAACAAAGAACAAGTCTACAGTATTGTGTTATAAGCAAAATGTTCAGAAGACTAAAATGCCACTGAGAATCACTTAGAAGAATTATTTTCTTAATACACTATTAGAATGCATAATGGTTAACACACAAATAATGCACATCTCTAACAACAATGTATGAAACCATCAGTACCTTGAACACCAATCCAATCTTTGAAAGAAGAAAAAAGATGATTCAGAGAAAGGTGATAAAAAGACAGAACTCCACGAGATGATACCAAAAACTATTCTGAAAAATACAAAGCATTAATAATATCAAGGTTGAGAACTCCTAAGGATATCCATCTACTCAAAGATGCATTTAAAACTGAAGGAAAGTTGTTCTGTGTGTCTTACTGGTTGCTTCAGAGGAAGAGGCAAGGAAACCAGTAATGATCATTTCAGAGGCAGGTTACTATTTATGTCCTGAACCAGTGCTATGGAATTTACTCAGTTTGTTGTCTGAAGTAGGAGCTTGCTTTTATCTCAGAGTTTGGTTTTGATATGGAGTAGCATACCTGGCTGAATGGCTCAGCATGGTAAGGATCAGTTGATGCCGCATGCAGTGCAAGTAGAATGCTACAAATACATTTTCCAAGATTCAGAAAGAAAAGAAGTGAACAATACAGCAAGTTTTTTTTTTTATCTCCATGTAATAATTTCTGGTCTCTAGATAGCCTATAAGCTATGTGACAGTTTTGTTTTCTACACTAAAAATTTGTATTACACAAGAAGTATTATTTTGTTATTCAAAGTATTTTGCACCATGCGCATCACCTTCACAACTATGTTTAGTTGAACAATTCTCAATTATTAGTGTTTAGAGTGAGACAAAAAGCTTAAGAACGATTTGCTTTAAGATGATTGTAAGAGATGGTCTTACAGACCTGAGAGAAAACAGCACACTGAAGTTGTTCAAAGCTGATCATTTTAATTTGACATATCCTGCCTTACCCCTAAATCTCTATTATGACAATTAACTTTAAATAAGATGCACAGCTCCTAAATCTATTCAAATCTAATCTACAACACTTAAATTTTCCTGCATTTCTTTATTTGAAAGCATGAAGGAATTGTTAATGTAGTGAAGGAAAGCTTTGAGTAACTCAGTCATTCTTCTGAAGCATACTTACATCTATCTCCTTCCTTACCTTGAAGGGGAAATACGGCAGAATAAATCTGCCGAGGTTGTGCTCCCCTCTCTGAATGTGTTACATTACTTGAACAAATAGAGCAACTAAGAAGTATTCTCCAAAGTAAGAATTAGAAAGATTATCTCACTTTTGCTGCTAACTTGCAATAGAGACATTCTCTCCTTTGCTTACAGTACACCTCGGATTAGGACCATTGCTGTGATAAAATGAAAAGTGACTGTAGTGCCCTTTTGTATAGTAGTACTGTAAAAATAAAACTACTAAAATAGAATTTCATTTCATACTGATAAAACAAACTGGATTGAGACAAAAACATTCACAGTTGTATGTGCACACAGATAATTGTTTTGTGACTTTCAGTATCTAAAACTCAAAGAAGATGACCTAATCAGACCCTAGCACAATGTATTTATCCAAAGTTTGTACCTAGCATATAACACCACCTAAACTCAGTTAAAAGGCACTGGTGTTTCTCAATATGTGTCTTTGCGCAGACAAATGAGAAGAGATGAAGAACAGAACACTATCTTTAGAGGACCCATGAGAAATTGATGCTAAACACCAATCACAGCACAGAAGGACAAAGAGTTTACCCATTCTCTTCAAAATATGACTGATCTCTTTCACTTACCCTGCATCTATTTGCTGTCAATGTCAAATTACACAGCAGTGGCCTTTTTATTTTCCCTTCCTACATTTGATCTTAAAGCACTGGGGAGCAGAGTGGGATTTTGACTAGAAATTATTCATATGCCTAATAAGACATGTATGTTAAACAGTAAGAAAAACACAGTGCTTTTGCCTTCAGAACAACTTAAATGAAAAGATATACAGGTTCTAAAACTTCCACCTGAAGACTTCAGTATGAGAAGACTGTTAAAACAGAAAGGAATTAAGTATGCCTGTAACTCTGAAAGGACCAGGTCAACTAATACTCCAATTCAAAGCTGGGACACAGAAATACTATGCCTGTAAACGGAGGACCACCACTGCAAGACTGCAGCTAAACCGAGTCACTAAGGAAGCTTACTTTCAGCAGTGAGCTCTGACAGCAGCTGCCACATCTGTGTTAAGAGAAGCTAGAAGAAAACATGTTTGAAGGATGCTTAATACAACAGAGTATTTGAAAGGTACATTAGTAGAGAGAGGGGGAATCTTTGCAGAAGCCCTGTCTTGTCCACCAGCGCAGTACAACTGCTGAGCACGTGCTGTGGCCAGCTGGGCAAGCTAAGCACAGCCCACTGCTGGTCAACCAGCACCAGTTACCCCATCGTGGGACTAGCTGAGCTGAGGGGTTTTAAGCCAAAAGCCTAGGGGCTGCAGACACTCATCTGCTGTTTCCCCTCCCTCCCCCCCATTCATCAGGGCAAGAGGGCTACCTTTGCAGGTAAGAATTGGCAAGGTATAGGCTGGAAATTGTGTTGTTGCTTCAGCTTTCTGAAGCTGATAGCTTGATACCTGTGCCTTTAGTTGCATGGTTATTTTTACTGCAGTTTTATGTGACCAACATATAAAATGATTTGTTGAATTAACAAGGGTAAAATCATTGTAATACTGAGGCCTGCCTACAAGTCCAGTTACATTACAAGCCATGAGACTTAAACTTTGTTAACAGGGTATCACAGCAAAAAATATAAAGTGAAAATGTATGCAGTTTTGTGTGTTCAGTGACATCCCACATATATATGAAAACTAAAACACTAAATTAAGAAGTTTTGAAAACCTACAGGACTTTTACACTGCACTTCTGATGTTCCTGCTTCTCATTCTGTAAAAGGTTAAAACCTCTTAGCTGGCAATATTCTAAAAAGGATGTATTTTTAGTTTCGGAAATTGTTTCTGGGTTAATACATAACCTCGTTTTTACACACCACCACCCCACTCCCAACTCTGGAAAGTGCTAGTTTGCCAACATAAACTAAAATAAAATCCAAAACATGACCTGAACTATCATTCACTGATACATCTCCAAACTGCAGTACCTGACAGCCACAAACTATACTTCAGAAACCATTAAAAAGCAGGAGGGACCACAGAATATTGAAGGAGCAAGAAAATGTATTAATCATAAGTGATGACACTGTCACCCACCCCATCCTCTTCACTGACTGTAGTAAATGACTAAGTCTTCTCGTAACCACTAAGACTACCTTTTTTTTTTTTATTTTAAGTCATCTGGGCACACTTCAGTATCCTGGTAAATTGGTAAGTGTACCACACATACCATTACTTTCATAAATCCACTTTGTCCTCATAAGATTCACAGGGCTATCCAGAAAGACAGGTCAATAAATATAGTCTGATATTTAGATGCGTTATCTGATAGTAATCTCACATCACCTCTTTCTATGTTCTTTTAAAGTACTGAGATAACACTACAATTTATTAACATTTCCCCTGCTTTGCATATGAAAACTCTTGTGTACTGCTGCAGAAATACTGGAGAAGACACTGACTAAACCAACTTGGAATAATAAATCTAAAATAGCCATAGCAGCCAAATATATATAATACCACACAACTTTTGCATGAGTCTAGGTTTAATTTGCTTTACAGGACAGTTGGCCAAACAATGACATTTATCATAAAAATATCCTCTCCATTAAGCAAATCTCATTGTTCTTTTCAAAAGAAAGTTCAATGTATACTCTGAGCGTTCAGTGGCTCATTTTCAAGATCAGCTCACACAGATTTTTCTTAACAAAACAAAGCAATTCAGTTAAAAAATGCAGACCAATGTAATGACAGTCATATTGCTTTTGGCTATGTTAACTTTAAAAATCATGCCAATTTAGCTATTTTTCTTTAGGTTTATTAGAAAAAAGCAGCAGATCAACTTTACAATTCAGAGTCTAATCTAAATATGCACTTGACAATGAAGCACATCTGAATATGAAGTGAAAAGTATTCCAGAAAACCTTCAGTTTTGCCAATCTCCTGCTACCCTAATCACGTATCTTCTTCTGGCTTTCTGATGACGGAAATCAAACAAGGAACAAAAGATTTATTGCTATGAAAACAAAGCCGTAGTACAGTAGTATGAGTCTTGGGCGCCAAGTGTATTCCATCAAGTTAACTTAGTAATTTCAAAGTATACTTAAATCTTTTGTTTGGCCATGAAAGTCCATAAGCTGACTGACCCAAGTATAAACTGAAATGGCAGGTCTGGACAAAAAAAAAAGTTAGACAGCATGTTAACCTCCAGTTTTCAGACAGTAATTAGAGATACAATTCCAACAGCCAAGAAATTAAAATTCAAACAAAAAAAAAAGAAAGAAGTTGATCAGACATTCAAGAGCTAAGTTTATTCTTATGCTCATTTTGTTTGCGCCCAAAAATAATTTTAGACTCACCAGGAAAAAAAAAAGTATTTATGGACTATCACACAATTGAAAAAGAGAAATAATTGCCTTTTGACTTGCTTATTTTCCCCCACTGAGGTATAAAATCTACATATAAATTTGATACTTCACTATAACAAATTGTATTTTTCATAGTTCTGATTTAGTTCCCATTAAACCCTGTTTACTTTTTGTTTTTAAACCACGGAACTCTTATTTCATGTTACTGAATCTGGTTTCCAGCTCTCTCATTTATTTGCAGATCTATATTTAGTAGTCTGGTTACCACTGTTAACCAGGAAAAAAAAACATCTTGGAACTTTCTTCATTACAACAGCACTTTCAGCAGAGGTTGTGCAAGCAAACTACAATGATATGCAGCTCTTCAGAGAGACTATTTCATTGATTATGTTTCCACTGTCCAAACATTCTCTAAATTATTTGCTGGAAGAAACTCTTTCAATCCTGTAAACATCAGTGGGCGCAGTTTCACTAGTATGGGTGGTAGTTTCACATCCTCATCCAGGAAGGCTGGTTCACAGCTACTGAGAAGCTGCAGGAGTTCTAACGGCTGACAAACTGTGGTTCTGCGGAGCAGAAGTTTCTTCTGTTGCTACTTAACAGTGTAGCCAAAGCATCAGCCGAGGTAGCCCAGTCAATCCTTGCTTTTCTTTAGAACCTCTCAGAATATTTCTGGAAGGGTGACATTGCGAAGCAGCCACTGCTGGGAGCGGCTGCCATTGCAGTCTCTGATGCTGGGTACCTGGCTGTCCTCTTCAGTGGCTTTGTCCAGGCACTGGTTACTGTTCACATGCAACAGGGTTAATTTCTTGAAAGACAAAATAAAACCAAATCAGTTTTACAAAAATCACCAGGCATAAGCTAGCAAAAAAGTTTTTAGTGGCAATAAAATTCTCCTATGGGTAAGAACAAACTAGACAAGATCCCTTCCTTACTAACACCTGATCCCAATCCTAAAGAATACTTATGTATATGTTGTAGGTACTAAAAACACTGCTTCATGAAAAACAGTACAGTCTGAACTTTTAAATGACATTATGAAGAATTAATCACCATTCTTTACATAGCACTATGCAGCTGGGTATTTTTGAGGAATCAGAAATTAGTTGGGTACGATACAAAACTTCAGTTATCAGTTATAGTAGTTTTGATCAGATCAGAATGAACACAATAAATATGTATTAAAAAGTACACTTTTTTTCTCATTTGAGGACACAAACATGACCTTACACTGTGTTCCTTCAGTACTATGTTCTTTTAAAAAAAACAGATGTGTGCAAATTCACACACCTATGTATCTTTTCCAATACCTACCCATCTTCCATACACCACTCTGTTTACCTCAGCACTACTGTCATAGGGAAGAGATCTTTGGAAGTTGCATTTCTGCATTTCCTGCCACCGAGCTATGGATACTCATCATTGCATCAACTCATCTACGGTACTGACAAAAAAATAAAAACAAAACCAAAAAAAAACCTCACAAAAACAAAAACCCCATGACAAAAAAAAAAAACAAACCAACCATAAACCTGTGCACAGCAATCTCCTGCACTCATACAACAGCTGAAGAATGAGAACCTATCTGGAACAGACTTAAGCGGACAAAATAACTACTGCAAAAGTCATCCAAGTACGTGGGCAGGTTCTTGCTACGTATTTAACTTTTCTTTGGGATTTGTTAACCACCTTTCAGTAAAGTTCTGAAGATTGTATCTAGATTTTTCCACTGACAGAATAAAGAGAAAAAGCACACAGATCCAAATTTATAGCTGAGGATCAACACAGGGAAGTCACTGCAATCACTGCAAGACAGACTATTGCAATTAGGTGTCTACAGATGTCTACCTTACCACTGATAAGGTAGAAACAAAATAAAAAGCACTTGCTGTTTGGTGAATCACTGCATTCAGTAATACTACTCATTCTATTTACACATCAGATAAACTAACTACACTGAAAACAATGAACGACTATTTCCAAGACTCAAATTTAATCAGTTCCATTAACATTTAATCCTGAAAGTCTTCAACACCTTTCTTTGCTCCTATCAGCAGATGCTAGAAATGTGTAAAAATCCTAGTAGAGATCCACCCTCTTCCACAGCAACTGCCATCCTAATGCCACTCATACTTATTTTCTTTTAGTCTTAAGGGCTGTAGGTTTCATTAACACCTCAGCTACTAAAAGCTACAGCAAGTCTAGTTAGAAATATACCCCCTCCCTTTATTTTTTTTTTTTTTTTAATCAGTGAAATGACATTCTATAGCCAAATATCTAAATGTATTCTTCATAAGAAAATAGGCATCATCATTGTACTGGCAAGATCCTTCTTCCACAATTTTCTCACAACTGTCTTTCTCAATAATTGATTTTAAATTAACAAGCTCAACAACTATTTTTTTCTAAATAGCCATGACATAAGTCAGATTTTTAGATTGCACTTAATCACAAAGATGGTTTTAGAGTTTGCAAATCAAATTAATGATGAATGGATCAACGATCAATGATTTCTAGATCTGGCAGTCTAACATATGAACTTCAAAATAAATTTGAACATTACATATGTAATGAAAGAGAATGATTAAAATAAAGCTGCTTTAATCATCTCTACCTTGAGCATACCACAATTAAAAATGTAAAATCTTCCTTATAATTTTGGGATATTGATTATTTTAATTAGAAATTTATTTCTAATTTAACTTTGTACAAGATAAGAAACCTGAGGCTGGATTTGTCACAGGATCATTAGCATTAACTTTTACTGGTCCAGTAGATACCTAGAATACTTTTCCATTATTGATCATAACACTGCACAAGCAGACTATCTTTCTCCAGAGTATCCAAAAGCACATTGCAAATACTCTTCTAAAAGCTCCCCTAAAACTCACCAGGTAAGTCAATGAATACAGATGCCCACTGAGTGGCTACACTATGAATTAATAACAGAGGGAATATAATCCTGACTGTTTCCTCTTTTTACTGTCAAATAGTAGTTACACATTGGAATATTTTGCTCTGTAGGTTCATGTAAAAACCTAAATTGCCTCATTTTCATGACACAAGTCATTGGAAGACTTACCACTGGATCATATTCCCAAAGCTGATTTCCTTTTAGATGGTGGCACTTGAGCATTGTTACTGGGCCGTTAAGTTTGGATACATCTAAACACAAGTCGTCTGTTCGAATTTCTTTGTTGGCAGTATATGAGAAAACCTAGAAAGAAAAAGAATGAGAGGAACTGAAAAACAAAAGTTCAGCTAAAAGATTCCCGGGGCAGGGGGAACATCTGTACATTACTTTTATTAGTACCTACTACATTTTATTTCTTTTCCCTTTCAGCATGTATAGAAAGGTTTTTATTCTTTAAAGGGAATAAATAGAAACAGTCTATGAACAAGCTCTTCAGTCAAAATTGACTTTTTTTTCAGTTGCAAACTGCTTCCTGCATAGAAACAGGAGGATCCCAACACAGGTGATCTCTGTATATTGGAAAACAATTCACCAATAATTAACAACAAAGTAGGGGAAAAACAAAACAACATAACAGATGCAAAATAAATTCCAGAACTGACACCCAGGCAAATGTAGTTCAAAAAACAGCATTTCAGCTACAGGCTTTTTTTTTTTTAAGGAAACAATGCCAGTCAGGTGGCCTAACCATGAAGACCATTCCAGAGAACCTACAGGAGGTGAAGTCTAACTGATAGCAGTCTCCTCCTCCCCTTATTTCATTTTTGACTAGAACGTTAGTCTAAAACCCATTGCAATCAGACCTCAAAAAACAACAAATGCCAAACCACCACCAAATCTTTTTATGCATTTCCTCTTACAGGCATCTTCTTCAACAAGTAGTCAACATGGATTCAACACAGGGAAGTCATGCTTGACTAATCTGATAGCCTTTTATGATGGCACAACTAGATGGATAGATGAGGGGAGTGGATGTGGTGTATCTCAACTTCAGCAAAGCTGTCTCCCATGATAACCTTGCAGCCAAGCTTAAGAAGTGCAGCTTGGATGGTTGTGAGGTGAGATAGACTGGAAACTGGCTGAAGGACAGAGCCCAGAGAGTTGTGGTCAGTGGAGCAGAGTCTAGTTGGAGACCTGTGGGTAGTGGTGTTCCCCAGAAACTGGTCTTGGGTCAAGTGCTGTTTATGACCTGGATAAAGGGGNCAATGTTTATAAAGACATGAAGGGCGACTGCCAGGAGGATGGAGTCAGGCTCTTCTCAGTGACATCCAGTGACAGGACAAGGGGTAATGGGTACAAGCTGGAGCATAGGAGTTTTCAGGTAAACATAAGGAAAACCTTTTTCACAGTGAGGGGGACAGAGCACTGGAACAGGCTGTTCAGGGAGGCTGTGGAGTTTCCTTCTCTGGAGACATTCAAAACCCACCTGGAAGCATTCCTGTGTAATCTCATCTAAATGATCCTGCTCTGGCAAAGGGGGTGGACTAGATAATCTTTACAGGTTGGAAGGGACCTTGAAAGTTCTGTGATTCAATAAAGGTTTCCTAAACTTTACAAATTACATGTATTTTAAAAATAGCTATGGAAAGATTCAAAGAATTGTCTCAATGAGAAGCAGCAATCCAAATAATTCAACACATTAAGATAACTTTAAAAAAAAGTCACCTGATTGCCACCCATTCCATGGCAGTTAAAGATTCCAACTTTCTCATTTTCTTTTCTTGCCATGTTATCCAGACATTGATTTGTCTCCACATTTCTTATCTAGGTGTGAAAGAGAGCATGTCACCAAAGGTGATTTGTAGAAAAGAGCTAGGTCCATATTAAACCACATTGGCACCACTTCTCTCTGCTATACACTAGAAGTTATGTGAACGAAATGTAACATATGGGAACCATACTACAATGTGACACCAGTATTCAGACTCAAACTCCCAGGCAAATGTTCAAGCCACCAGGCTACGAAACCATGTTTGTTTTTTGCTTTCTTTCAGGGATCTCCCCATCTTGGGAGACTCTTTTTGCTCAAAGGCTGAGCTACAACAGAATGGACACAAGTGAGTCTCCAGCCCAAAAATCTTCAGAAATATTAAAGTACTTGTCTAGGCACAGCAGGTTTAATTCCCTCTGAAATCATGGGTGACTGAGTTCAATTTCCTCACTGCCCGAGTTACAGCTTTAATCTGTGCATTATTATATAGTAAGCAGGCATGAATATCAAGTCCCCTGATAGTCATGCAGCAGCACAAATGCCTGCTTCACTTTGTTAGAAGTCTTTCTTTTAAAAAGTACAGTACAAAATCACCCTAAAACAGGCTCAATATTTGGCTCAACGTGACTGGTAGGGGAGTGTAGGTGCCTAGTTATTCAGGACAGCATCATCTGTACCTCTACAGTCACTTAAACTTTAAAGAAAAACAACATAGAAATGCCCAGCAAGGCTTAGGAATCACTGAAATTTGGGGTTCCCGACAAGGGCTCTGGGGGTTAAGTTCAGAGCAGCGTTTGGCAAAGCCAAAAAGTCTATTTTTTTAAGCTCTGTTCATGCTCGACATAGACAGTGGCACATGGAAAGTTATCCATAGCTATATACTTCTGAGGGAATATTTTTAAAGCTCTTGTATGTGACATTCAGTACTGTAGTAAAGATGGGAAAACTCCCAAATTACAGAATTACAGTACTGTATACTGCAGTTCAGTTTTCTGCCCCACTAAGAAGCCAGGTGTTTCATTTTGCAGGTGACAGGAACACAGATGCAAGATACTTGAACTTTGCTGGAGATAACTTGCTTGTGCTACTCATCAGGATGCAAACAACTTACTGTGCAATGTACTTTACAAACGGCAGATAAATACACAGGATAAAATCCTACCTCTCCCAGAGAAAAGTAATGGCGTGGAATTTGGGAATCAGGATAAACATTCTCCAGGTACCAGGAGAAAGGCTTGCACTGGAGCTTGCGCCTTAGTCCAAGTCGTGATGATATGTCCCCATAATCAACTTTAGTAACTCCTATAGAAACAAAGAAAATGTTATTTAATGGCTGCTAATAAACATTACATAATTCCACTTAAAACAGAAGTTATGAAATTATTAGTATAGTACACTGCTTGCATGAACTTTTTTTTAGACAGTAAAAGAGAAATTATTTTTGTTTTCTTTCAATATACCATTATGCTGTTTATATGCTCAGAGGTGACATGTCAGTCCTACTTGTGACTTCTTTTTCCAGATAATTATTCAAAAGATGCAGCCACGACACTTGTTCTACATGTGCCAATTTCTTGGCTGTGGTTTGCTGAACAGTTTGAATGCAGCTGCTCACTAAGTTATCAGAGGAGAGAGGCTGAAAGCATTAGAGTCACTAATGCCATACTGTCACCAGTGACTACTGGGTTGCATATCTAGCCAGCACAACATAGCAGTCTCCTTCTGTGGAGCAAGGAGAATTCCATTTACATTTAATTCTGTAAGCTAGGTACCACCTGCTGGACCCTTCATCATCTAACTGCACAAAGAAACAGTCAGAAGGCAGCCTTCATACAGAGAACTAATCCTTTAATAATTCAGTATTTGTTCAATATAACTGCAGCATTTGCAGGAAGTATATTCACCATTAGGACTGTTATCATTGTTCTGTGGTATTCTGCTTGCCTTTTTTCTCCTTTGCTCCTCATTTATCAAAAGGACTCATTCTTCCTGTAGCTTTCTACTCCTTTATGATTCTTTAATTCCTTCTGAAAATTAATTTGTGCAAGTCCCATATGCAGATGGGAAGGTGTGCATGATAAGTAGATATTTTTGCCTCCCCAGCATTAAGCACTGTTGTCATTAGTATTCCAATAATATTAATTAAGGGTAAGATAACTTCCAGTTTTCAGGTATCACATTCTTTTTGTATTTTCCACACCACACTTCATACTGAACAGGCCAAAAGCAATATACTACAAAAAAATCCAAACAAAACAAAAATCCAGAAGAGAACAAAATCAAGTCCTAGTAATTTAAATTCCCCCCACATAACACAAATATGGCTCGACTGGCCTCCAAACTATAGACCTTCAGCTGCAAACATCTTTCAGAAATCCCTCACTTAGGACTGTGAGTTACCTCTAAAATTGTTGACCTTTAGAAATATCTCAAGCTCAGTTTCAGAGCTGACATACTATGTTACTAAATCAATCTGCCAGCAGATGGTGTATTTTTACTCAAGACAGATAACTGCATAATTTCAGCTAAATGTTTGTAAATATAAATAAAAACTTAGTCATTTCAATATTCCAGACAAATACTAGCTAGGCTTCTTTCTGATTTTAAAATAAAACATAACACAACACACTGAAGACTTCCTAACAAAGATACTGAAGAGCTGTATTAGGAAGGGAATGAAAGCAAAGGAAAGCTTGGGTTTTTTAATGAAGTTTTGAATATTGTGAATGAAATTTTAAAATCTCCTGAGGGAAAAAAAAAAGGAAAAATCTCCTAGAAGACTTCAGTTTGGGCTTTCCAGTAACAAAGGAAATCCCAATACCAAAAACACAAGACAAAACAACCCCACCACCACCTACTACCACCGCCCTCCACCCCCCCCAAAAGAGTGCTCTATCTTCACCAAAGCAAATACTTGCTTTACCCAACATGGATACTCTCTTGAAAGATGAAGAGGAGAAAAGCTGTACCAACCACAGCCAGACATGGAGTGATGAAAACGCAGCTGACTGATGAAACAGTTATCATGCCATCCTCACAAACACCTTCTAGTACTCAAAACTCATTCACCACAGTTTGCTACACTGACCTTCAGAAAACAACACTGTTAAGACTTTGTCACGTCACTAAATGGCAGTAAGAATTGAAGTCATAATCATAAAGAATTTAATGCAATGTGATACTTTGCATTTACTTAATGCATACACACATGGTGCTTCTTAAAAGTAGCTTTAAATGTCACCATGCAGAAAAGTGCCGACTGATTTTCCCTCTGTTACAGTGAAATGAAAAGTGTTATTTCTATTCTATTTAACCATTTTCAGTCTGAAAGATTTTTTAGAAATTCTTTCTGAATTTAGGTCTGCACCAAACCGTATACCATCACAAACTACAGTTTACATCAGGTTCGCAGATGGACTGAATGGCAGCAGCAGTGGAGTTGACTGAGGGATTTCCTCTAGAGGGGCAGAATTACTGTTTCCTAGGTTTCTGGCACCTTACTGATGTTACCAATACTAGCTTGAGTGTTCCTAAATATCTGCACTACACAGTGCAGTGGCAGTTACTTATGGGTATCAGTTCTTTGGTGATAAAAAATATAAAAATGGAAGTCAACCATGAAAACTGCACACTATAAAGCATAGAAAAAATTAAGTACATTTCTATATCAATATTTCCTCCACAGATGAGCAAAGCTTATATACACACAACCACGATATATGCCTTCCAGTGTTTTTGTACTTGTTTTTAAAGGCTCAGTTGAAAACAAAACCAAAACCAAAAAAAAAACAAACCACAAGAGAAGAATCAGATGAAATCCTCCCCCAGGGGACAGTTATTCCAGACTCTACATGTATATACAACATGAGAAAGACAATTAGGTCTACCAGTTGTTCTTTCAAATATTTGGGTTTGGTTCATTAAAAAAAAATAAATTTGAAATAGCACTTAACAGTACTTGCTACTGCCGTCTTTACTTGGCTTGGCCATGCAATATATATTTTTATTTCCCCAACCCCCGGCCAAACTCTAATTATGGTAAAAGCCTGGACCTCCCTGATGATTCTATTTGTCAAACATCTTGCTGTTTGCTGTGGGACAATCACATGCTTTATTTCACATATATGCTTAAAGATGTACTAAAAAATAAATATTGATAAGAAAAAAACCCAAAACCTCGACCTATCATCCCATCACTAGTTCTTTTGTACAAATGTAAGATTCAACTCAGCATTTGCTTGTGCTGTCACCATTCTTGAAGAAGTTTGATATGCAGTATCAGACCACTGATTAGTAATATATCCTGATCTTTCCTCTTACCTTTACAAAAACATATAATTATGCCTATCAGTCTAATATTCCTTCACTTTAATGGTTTTTATTTTTTTGGTCACCTTATTTAAGTTTCCCATCAGCCACATTGCAACAGCTCTCCCATCCTCAAAATTTCAAAAGACTTGGTGATTTGCTTGCCAAGTTCAGTGTGTGGCAATATATTTACACTAAACTGACTTGAAAAAGAAATATGATATTTTCATCATGATCCTAAATTGCACAATCATTTTCAAAAATCTTCTGTTAAAAAATCATAGAACTGATGATTATTTTTAGTATTATGAAACTTGATGAACAATAATCATGTAAAACCAATTTGAATAGTTACATTATTTGCATTCCCAATTAATAAGGAATGCTAGCTGAAAACAAAAGCATATGGAATAAGTCAGTACCTGTTTTGAACATAGGCTTGGCTACATTGCAAGATGGGGACTCAGTCCCTTCTTTTCAGGCCTTCTGCCTGTCCACTTAGCCCCAGCGCAATAGAAAGTATCTTCTGGGGCAAACTTTTGGTCAACAATATAATTAATTTCCACACAGGCTAGATGAGGCTGATTAGAGCTGGTTTTCAGGATGCTTTCAGCTCACTGTCTGGGATGCAAGAAGTGAATGAATGACAGAGATGCCTGCTAGACAAGGGGCTGCTTGTAGGACCTGGAAGCCAGACTCACATACAGCACAGGGAAACCACACAGTCTGAAAGTATCCACGCTTCACTTTTAGATTAAAGCTTACAACTCCTACAACTGTCAGTTTATTATTAATGAGTAGTGCAGAGATGAGGGGGAGGTAGCTGGGGCAAGCCAGTCTCTTGCTTTGCAGCTTCTGCTGTAGAAAGAGACAGCTTTCCCTTGCTCAGCTTCAGAATCCTGGTGCATCTCCTGTGCTGACATAGGTGCTCACTTTACCAGGAGAGCACCAGCTGTTCAGCTGACATGACCATCTTGTGAAGCCTCACCTTACAAAATCCACTCCTAGTATTTTAGACTGGAGAGCGATGAAAGGCCAGCACTAGAAATAAAGAAGTGGCAGAGTCTGCAGAATAGAACGACCAAAGCCAGCAATCAGGCTGACCTGTACGTGTTCGATCCATTTTCTGAAAGCCTAATAGAGAAGGGTCTGGGAAACAGCATCCTGCTATAATAATGTGTGACTGCAGAAAGTGTCAGCTAACAAGGAAAGACTATAACCAGTGTCATTACTGCCACTGAGGACAGCTGTTGTGGGCAACGAGATAACCTGGATTTTGTCTGGGCAGCAGCTACTGCAACACTTTCCCACCCAACCTCCATCTGTACCTAACCACTTCTAAGCAGAGAGATGGCTTCTAAAATGCATGAAAGCTTAAGACAGGCAAGTAATAGTTTCTGCTAGGCTGTAATTACTAAAGAGAAAAGGATTACAGGCTCACTTTTCAAGAGGGCAGCTTTCCATTTAACCATATTACATCAATAGTAAAAAGTCTCTTGAGTTCCTATCATTCAAGCAGCAAGTTGGTTGCTTTTTTTTTCCAGACAACACAGATTACATGAAGTTGGAAAGCTACATGAGAATCTTAGTTTGCTTTCCTGAAACAATCCCTCTGTGATTTACTACCCTAGGGGAGCAGAAGAGAAAGGACACAAAGTAGGAAACAAATTTCTTGTTAGCTAGGCTCAATGATGCCTGTCAGTATATTACCTCCTTCGAAATCCAATTTTCTCATCCATGTCAACTAACAAGAAAAAAAAATGAGTGCACAGAGGATTGCCTGTTTTCCTTACTCTTCTGCACCCAGACTTGCAAAGCAGAATCACCCTCAAAATCCTCACCTTGCTCCTTGCAGGAACTCATGACACTGTCATAGTAACATTGAACGTACACATTGTACTAGCAAAGAGCTTCCCAGGCTGCATACTGTACTCTGCCAGAGGGTCACTACATCATTGTTCTGCAAGAACTAATCATTTACATTTTTATATTAGAAGGACGCCTGGAAAAGCAGAGTATAAGATAAATGAGCCGGTGCAATAGAAATTCAGAGTTCCTAAGACAACTACTGACCAGAAAGACTTACTGAAATTTATGCTGATGTTATTTGCTACCAAAAGGTAAAATCATGGTCTGCAACACTCAGATAAGACTGTAGATACCAGCATAACAACAGTAAGGTGGTTGTGAACTCCTAAAACAGTAATCCTTACTAGTTAATACCTACTGGCTCCCAGAATTAGTGTGAATTTGAGGGGTAGCACCAAATAGATTTTGTGTTCATTCGCTGAACAGTAGGTATTACATCATAGCTAAGAAGGACCCGCAGTACTAACCAGACTCTTCATGGCCCCAGGCAACAAACCGATTTCCAAATAACCCAATGTATTCAGGTACAAAATGATCCTATTCTTGAAACACTTGGAAATTCTAGTATCAATAGTGCAGTGTCAATATGGATACAGGTACACAAATCAGAGCACATGCCAGGCGGCAGATACAGATGTTCTAAGATGAGCTTGGCCAGAACATGTCCCTATCCAGCAATCATTCAGGTGATTAGCATAAACCCTCTGCAGATATGCATTTTTTGAAAGGAAAGAAAATATACAGTGCAGTTATAAGTAATTGCTTCAGTTACTTCCACCATTTCACAATTGTTACTGTATTGTATTTTAAATTAAATTCATTCTTTTTCTCCACTGGGAGAATGCCTGCGTATTCCACAACACCACAGAGCTATGAAAGAAAGTCCTATCAAAAAAAAACATCCTACAAAACTCAAACAGTACAACTCCTTTAGTAGCTTACACTTCCCACATGAGATGGAAGGACTATAGAGATTATATATAATGTATCAGTCTCTTATCATGATGTTCAGTAATTTACATTTGTTTTTAATAAGGTTATTTTTATAGACAAGTGTTCTAGCTACTTAGTACATTGTAAATTCTAGCTTGACATGGATGCATAAAAGCAACCTTAACCAGAATTGATTGCCCCTATTTATATACAACTTTTCTGAATATCTGTACATGTCGTGTTTGAATTTGTATTGCTTCATTAGTAACAACACAGGGCAGTAACTATAAGCTTGTGATTTCACCTACAAAGCTTTGAGTAGTAGCAAGAAGGATTTTTTTTTAATTAAAACACAGAGTCTTGGGTAATACATTCTCTTAAGACAAAAAACCCACCATAAGTCTGCACAGTCACTTGTTCTCACAAGTATTATTAAAACCTGTAATCTAAATTTGACACTGTTCAGACTTGTACTATATTGTATTACAGCTTTTAAATTTCAATACTAATGCAGGTTTAATAAGCAAGTCATAAGGAAATAGTAGTTTCAAAGATACATCTTTGGAAATGCAGACATGGCATATAGAACAGTATTTAAAGTTGAATGTCTCTAATGCCTCCAGAATTTAAAAGGTATGTATGTCACTAACGTTTGTCTTTGTCTTTTTAAGCAACAGCAACAACAGAAATTATCCTTTAGTGGAAAGTAATAATTTGGTGTTTCCCAGTATTTCCTTTCTATCACTGATTTTTTTTTTTTTCAGAAAGTCTGAATTCATAGGGAATTTGCTCTCATATTTTACATCCTCTTGTTTTGTTAACATCTATTTTAAGACACATAACAAATACCACCACAGTCAAGTATACTGGCAACCTGCCCCTATACTCTAGACAGTGAAGTGCAAACTCTTACTGAGCCAGAAGCGTTAAACTTTTGCCACTCCTGCTACTACATGATCTTTAAGGTCCCTGCAACCCAAACCATTCTATGATTCTGAGATATATTTAGATGGTTAGTTCTCGGTACTACAGTTGAGCTCTTTGATATTCCACTGAGCTTTAATTCTATTGCACAGGAAGCTCATTCATAAATTATCTGCATTTTTTAAAAAACAAACAAAACTTCAGGGCGCATCCCTGGCTAACAAAATTATTTTTTAATAAAGACTTTCCTTTTTTGTACATCTTTCCTTTTTTGTACAACTTTCCTGCTTTGTCTTACAAACTTCAAAGCAGTAACCTTTTTATTTAAATACTCATGTTCTTTCCCAAGAGTAGTAACATTTTGATTCTCAGTAGGTATTATTCAAAACCAAATATCTGCTTACCTGGGGAAATGATGTAAAAAAAGTTTTTGAATTCATCCATCCAGACTTCTGCAAGCCGTCTGTTATTTTTATTGATTATCTGTCCCGTACCTCCTGGAAAAGTGTATGGTGTTGCTTTTCTGAACACGTGCCCAACATGTGAGCAAGTTACAATTTCCAAAGTGCCACCACACTGCCAGATCTGAAAGCAATAGAACAACTACTGTATAGCTTCAAGTCATTAAAAAAAGTTTTATAAATGTTCATCACTTGCTTCTGTTCAAGTTGGAGAAACAACATTAGTTGAGGTCTACAACAAATACATCCTGCACGGGAGAGAAATGCATGCCTGTTTCCTGCTCAACAGATAAAGATGTTCACAAGCCATGAGTAAGGTAGTCTAAGAAAGACTCCGGCTTTCTGTCAGGCCTCACAGAAATAATACATCAGCAGGAGACCACTACAGAGAACTGGGCAAGCTGACAGAGAAGGAAGGAAAAGGCTCACATAAATCACAGAGAAGTAACAGGTGGAGATACGTCCAAGAAAAGTCCATTACAAAGTAGAATCTCCACATAAAAAAAAAAACCCAAACAACAAATCAAAACACCACCACATGCTTCCCAAGTAAAGTTTCTGAAAAAAATTTTCAATTTCATTTTGGACCTCTAAAAATGGTAGATTGATAAAGCTGACCTATTTCAGAAGTATCCAGCTCTATACTGCAAGCTGGTTCAATAAAACAAAAGGTAATAGTGCTAACTGGTTAGAAGTGCTCCCATTTCACTAACATTAAAATCATGCACTGATGACATCACCCTTAACTTATGGCTCCTCAATTAACTTTTCTAACTGAACCCCTTTAACACACATGCATTCATTCTTCAGGATGACCATGACCATCCCAATCTTTTAATCACAAAGCTCTGCCAACTGTTCACTGTGCACCTTTCACTGACCGCGTGAGTCTTTACATATCGATGTTAGAGGAACTCGACAGGAAGCGAAGTGATAACAGCCACAGGAGAGGACACTGATAGTTTACAGAATTCAAAATGCACTGTCCTGAGTGACAGAACACTCAAAACAGAAGAGTTTTACATACCCTGAAAGAAATTTCTAAGTTTTCTCCGCCCCAAATATCCATTCCAGCATCATATGTTCCAATTTCCTGAAAGTAATCTCTGTCTATTGAAAAAAGACCTCCTGCCATTGTAGGTGTCCTGGTGAAACAAACAAACAAAACCCCAAATAATAAGCATCAGTCACTATTAAAACGTATACTTCAATACATTTCACTCTTACATTGACAAAATAGCTTTTTCTTTCCCAAGTTCCTAACCTGTTCCTTCTCAGCAGGCTTCCAACCCAATTCAGTTACTGCTTGTGTACTTGCTAACTCAATTTTCCAGAGATGGAACCAGTTTGTGACAGTTCTCCTTATTTTCTCACTTCAAATCACAGTCCAGAGAGAGAAACAGCCCCTAGAAAGCTGTTGCCATTCCTGAGAAAGACTTCTGCCTCCAGTGCTGGTAACTCATAAAAAAGAAACCAGCTTCTTACAGGAAATTCATACTTCTGGTGACTGTTCTTGGAAAAGTTGTGGGAGGCCATTGAGCAGCCTGCTTACTTTCACTATTATTGCTTCAGACAAGAAAATTGTAGCCAGGGTTACATCCAGATTATTCTTTATGAATTCCTTATTGTTAAAAAAATCCAAACACCAAAGCACCAAAACTATGCTAGTTTCTCCCAGCTTTAGCAAGATCTTCCAAATTTCCAATTTTTAGTCAATAAATACACAATACATAATTTACACATTAGACTGATGATACAACTTTTTAGTTCAAGTATATAAATTATTTGCACTTTTAGCATAATGATTTTCTATCATTTTTCCTGAAACACTTCAGCCTTTTTCTGAAATGCACATAAAATACAAGTTAGGTCACAATCTAACTAAAAATTTATGTGTTTTTTATTTCCCCCCTGAAAAAGAGACAGAGGTGGGTCACTGGAGAATACAATTAGACATGTGCTGAGAAGACCTCTGGATTTCTTAAATTTAAACCAAACAAAAGACAGTAAAGGTCAAATCCCAGTAAAGGCCATTGCCCATTTGCCAGAACACTGAGGCCAACCAGTGTAAGTTTGCAATTGTTAAAAGCACACATCACACACAAGCTCTCTCTTTCTCATTACCTTTGTCATAATGTCTACATGACATGCAAGCATAAAATCACCTCCCATCCACACAATATGAAGACATTTACATATGGATGCACACACATATATACACATACATATATGCAAAAAACATATGCGTGTTTTCAAAATATTATGGTTTTAAAACAAAAAATAAAAAGATTCAATAAAAAGATAAAAATGAGCTTGAATAAAACCCCATGCATCAGTATAAAAAATAGTTACAAGCTAGTAATTCATTCCTAATTGACATAAAACTTAAAAATATTTCTGAAGTGACAAGCTGATTGTTTCCTTCATTGCTACCAAAAATTATCACCAGTCTGTGTTAAAGAACTTATATGATGTTCCTTCAACTAGACAAAAATAACAGAATCGCAGAATGTATGGGGTTGGAAGGGACGTCCGAAGATTGAGTCCAAGCCCCCTGCCAGAGCAGGACTAAAACTAGGGCAGATCATTCAGAAGTGCATCCAGACAGGTCCTGGAAGTCTCCAAAGACGACTCCACAACCTCTCTCAGGAGTCTGTTCCAGTGCTCTGTAACTCTTACAGTAAAGAAGTTTTTCCTCATGCTGAGGTGGAACTTGCTGTGCTTGACCATGAACCCCATTGACCCTCATCCTATCACAGGGCACAAGTGAAAAGAGGTTGTCCCTGCTTTCTTGACAGCACTCATGTATTTATAGCCCTTTATTAGATCCCTTCTCAGTCTTCTCCTCTCCAGACTAAAAAGCACCAGGTCTCAGCCTCTC
Source organism: Chloroceryle aenea (assembly GCA_013399075.1). Lineage (NCBI taxonomy): Eukaryota > Metazoa > Chordata > Aves > Coraciiformes > Cerylidae > Chloroceryle > Chloroceryle aenea. The sequence goes on along the minus strand of VWZY01003720.1, from coordinate 1,321,646 downwards.
CTCATGAGGCACGTGTTCCAGCCCCTTAATCATCCTCATAGCCCTCCACTGAACTCACTCAAGTAGATCTCTGTCCCTCTGAAACTGGAGAGCCCAGATCTGGATGTAATACTCCAGGTGAGGCCTCACCAGGGCAGAGTAGAGGGGGAGGAGAACCACTCTTCTTAATGCACCTGAAGATACCTTTGGTGGTCTTGGCCACAAGGGCACACTGATGTCCCATGGATAACTTCTTGTCTACCAGAACTCCAAGGTCGTTCTCCACGGAGCTACTCTCTTAACGGATAGCCTCCTAACCTCTACTAGTGCATTTTGTTGCTCCTTCCCAGGTGCAGGACACTGCACCTGCTCTTGGTGAACCTCATTAGGTTCTTCTTTGCCCAGCTCTCCAGTCTGATCAAATCTTGCTGAATGGCCACTCAGCCCTCAGGTGAATCAGCCAATCCTCCCAGTTTTGTGTCATCAGCAAACTCACTGAGAAGACACTCTGTTCCTTCATCGAGGTCGTCGATAAAGATGTTGAACAGGACTGGAGTCAGCTCTGATCCCTGAGGGACTCCACTCATTACAGGTCTCCAGCTGGACTCTGCACCATTGATCACCACTCTTTGGGCTCCATTGTGTAGCCAGTTCTTAATCCATCTCAATATCCATTCTTCTGTCCCTCAATGCCTGAGCTTGCTCATGAGGATGTTATGGGAGACTGTGTCAAAAGCCTTGCTAAGGTCAAGGTAGACTACATCTGCCAGACTCCCTGCATCTACCCATTTAGTCACAACATCATAGAAGACTATCAGATTAGTCAAGCATGATTTCCCCTTGGTAAATCCATGCTGAATACTCCTGATAACTCTCTTGTCTTCCACATGTTTAGAGATGAACTCTGAAAAATGGACTGGCTGATTTCAATCAGGTGAGGCTGACTGGTGTTGTAATCTTAGTTATTGCACTGCTTCTTCCCTGTAAAATACTAAACTCCACAATGTCATGGTCACTATCACCAAGGCTGTTCCCAACTTTAACATCTTCAACCAGACCTTCTTTATTCATTAACCAAAGGTCCAGCAGTGCACCTCTCACTGGTTCCTCCACTATCTGCATTAGAAAGTTATCACTGATGCACTGCAAGAGCCTTTTGGACTGAATATGCTTAGCTGTGTGGGCTTCCCAACAAATATCAGGGCAATTGAAGTCACCCACAAGTACAATGGAGTATGATTTAGAGGCTACTTCCAGTTGACCATAGAAGGCCTCACCAACATCACCTTCTTGGGTTGGTGGTATGCTGCAGCATAATTAAGTACTTTCAAGATTAACCTAGAAAGGATATGAGTAAACATGAGATGAACATATTAAATTTAATCAATTTAATAATTTCTTATTACCTAACAGGAAGGGTTCGATCTCCTTTCCGTCGATCCATCTCTCTCTGAGGAACAGGATACCAACGAAAATTCAGCTTCCAGTTGAATCCACCATAGGTCATGTCAGAACCTGCCATATATTCGAAGGTGTCATCGCTAATTACATCAATAATAGGACACACTACTGTTCTCCTAAGAAAAAGAAAGAACCAAAAATCTATTAAAGTGTCAAAAAAGGTGGTTTTGGTTTTTATTCTTTTTTTTAGCACAGTTTAAATTTTCAGTCATCTCTTACAACAGTACTCAACAGATCATTACCATGAAACATTCAAATTCTGTCTTGCTAGATTTAATTCATCTAAAGGAAAATGTGGTTTTCTGATATAATTTCAGCAATACTGTCTCTTTTTAAACAATATTTGCATTATTACCAGTAACAAATACTCATCCCTCTGCAGATAGAAATACTGATCATGGCTTTCTCAGTGCTACACAGTGATTTGATAGAAAATAAGAGGGTTTCATTTCTAGTTAAGTGGCCAAAGTAACTTGCATTTTCTGAAACTAAAACTTGGTCATTAGCTCTGGGAAATTATTCTTATTACCTTCAGGACTAAGAAATTGTAGTCTTTGTTAAAGTATACCTATGGCATCGAAGTCGACAAAGAGACCTTCCTGTCCACTGTCCTAACATTATTAACACATATACTCACATAAAAGAATTCTAATGATCTTAAAGGCCCTTAAGTAACCATCCTTAAGCAGGCTTCCTCTCATGGAAAGCTCTGTAAAAAGATTCAGGGGTTACAACTGAATTTAAAGGACTTACTTAATTGAGCCAGTTGTAACAATTTATGTATCACTGTTCTCACAAAGTGTTTTCATGATAACTTTAAGACTAGTATTATGTCTTAGCACAGTGCTGAACAATGATTCTTTATTACATGTAGCTTTTTCATCATGCAATGATAAATTTTGTACCGTTACATTTTGAAAGTGATATTTATGTTTAACATAAGGACAAAATGAAGATCTGTAGCATGATACTCAATATCTAGTCTATTTAATATGCTGCTTGCTAACAGACTACTGTGAAACTACAGAATTACTGCTCAGATGTATGAATGTTTTCTAAAGCAGACCATTCTCTCACTTGCTTGGTTTCCTTTTTCTGCTCTCAATGCAGTTTCCATTACACTACCATGGATGTAGTGTTTTAAATATTGACTGATGACAGAAGTACAAAGCTATGTTACTGCGGTGCAGATCAGTATGATTCCAGTAACTACCTAGCTTCAGAGAATACACCACAGCACAGTATTACACAAATAAAATACATTACAAACATACTTCACAAAATAAAGAAATCACAATGTGAACCCAAAAACTGTAAACCTGACAGCTCTTGCTCACAGTGTTGGTGTTACATGAGATAAGGGCTCCATTTCTTACTTAAGAATATCTTCCAAAATTCAGGAAGGAATGGGCCAGGCTGCAGACAGATCACCTCAAATTCCACTGCATTCTCAATTCCATTCATGCTCAGGTCTCCTGCCATTTAGTGCACTATCCCATGGATCCCAATATAAGCTTCACTTTAAACCAAGTTTAAAACTTGCAGTGAATGAGCCTTTTATCCTTACACCGATGACAATTTATCCAGCCCTTCAGAAAGCAGATATTCGCTTGTAGGCTATACTGTAATACTTGGAACATTTCTTAATAACCAAAGAAAACAACATGGACCAATAAATAGATAATTACCTGTCAGCTTTGATCCTTGCCAGCAGAGGTTCAAGCCAGCCTACAGTACATTCACAATGAGCATCTAGGAAGGTAATGACCTGGCCTTTAGAAGCAGCAGCTCCCTTTAATCTGGCTCTAATCAATCCCGAGCGCTGCTCCATTCGAATCACATGAACAGGTACTTTTAATTTTTTCACATAATTTTCCAGCGGTCTTTTCAAGAAGTCTGCAAAGAATGATCAAAACCATGGAAATGGTCAATTACACAGTTCAGCTTTCCTTCCCACCATTCCCCACCCCGCCCAGTGAAGACTTTAATTAAAGAGAGACATCTTTTTTCTTTTCTATCCTTTTCCTCCTTTCTCAGCTAGTTTTGTCTACTGCATATTCTACACTTCACGGTACATCCTTCAACATTTTGATGTGTTTCACTTGATAGAGCAGGAAGTTCTTGTCACCTTCATTTCTTCATTATAGAAGAAAATAAAACATAAAAATGAAGAGTGTAGAATGCTTACACAGAAAGCAGATGGGATTGGCAAGTTTTTATTATGGAGTCCATGTGAGCCTCACTTTCAAAAACATATGTTTAAGTGCTCTTGGACATAACACTTCAAGATCTTTCTGGCTAATATTATTTTCCTATTAAATTACCACTATAACACCAAAAAACAAAACTAAAGACAAAATGAGCTATACATAAATGAGTATCTGTAACACTATCAAACCCCAGCTTAGCTGAGGAAAAGTATTATTCAAAATAGAAGGGCCATAACTGACTACCAGATGCCTAGAGACTCAAAATTACTTGCATTACAGAAGAGCTGCTAAATTAACACATATCCCATTGCCAAGCACAGTTTTTGTCCATCATGAAAAATTAGACTACAATGGATGATGCTAAAGGAAGAACAAGGAATTGAGGGAGAGTACAACTGACAGGCACAGAAAGTGACTCCTGCAGATTTCAAAGATGTAAAGGCAGCGAAATGGTCTTACAATGAAGCTACACGATGTATTAGATTAGGCACTCAAAGTAGATGGGAGTTGTACTATAACAGTGCAAAGCCTGTAGTAGTATTTAGTGTCAGTATCTCGTACAAGAATAAGCACGACACTGGAAGTGAGGGGAGGAAGCACGGCATGAGCTCTCAGGGGCTGTTTTGTAAATCTCAAGAGGTAGGAGCTGACCTGAGGGTGATTACTATTCCTCACCACTGCTCCAGATGAATGAGTTCTAATTGCCACCTCATTTTTTTCCATGCATTGTTGGACTGTCACTAAAACCCACAGAAATAAGTTCTGACATCTTGAAACCTGAACTGTGCCTAAAGAGCCTAAGATGTTGATAAATCTGAAATATTTGTCTCCAGAGAAACTCGAAGCTAATTCTTATTTTGTGTATAACAGAGACAAATGTTTATTAGTACAAAGCGTACATGTCTGAGCACTTTGCAGGCCTTTTGAGGTTGAGCACAAACAGAGATCATTTGTCTGAGTGAGTCTGTAGTAAATACAAATCTCATCTCTCTACAGTGTAGCTTTCCAAAGCCACTAATTTAAAAGAACTAGTATCATGGTAACATTTATGGTTTTAATGTATATGGCTTCCATGTCACACGCAAAGAGAATAAAATAGTGAAGCATTTCTCTCTGTGCTATCTTTTCAGCAAGTCACACAAATGAGCATGTTCATTTCAGATGTAGTACTGATAGGATTATTTAAAGTAGATCTAGCTACATCAAGCTGAATATGGGCTGTGACACTGGTCTCTGAATGCACAGCTACATTAACAGAACGGTAGAACTCTGCCAGGAGGAAGAGAGGAAATATTTCAATAATACAACTGCAGCCACTAATAAAAGTCAGGGTCAACATTTTGCATGTCAGTCTTAAAGTCCTACCTGCATTTTCTCTGTAAATGATTTCAAATTCTAATTTTCAAATACTTTCCAATTATTTTTTTTCCCCTACAAAACAATCACAGATGTGTGCAGGGTTTTCACTATGGAGAGAAGTGGGTTGAGAACAATCCCTCTCCCATGTTTAACCACATCCACAAAAATATTTTTATGAACGACCACCTTGTTCAAAACTTAAGAAGGGAGTATTCTCAGAAACAAAACGTTGTGTCAGACATTCAGTAACTGTGCCCTTAAAACATTACTAGAATTTCAGCAAAATAAGCAAAAAGGTAAAGCTTTATGCCTCATCCCTACAAAAGCATGGAAAGTAACTCAAGCATCAAGATTCCCGGTGTTCCTCTACTACCATCACTTAGGGTTAAATGCTCAAATCAAAGAAGCATATTTTCCCTCAAGCACTGTCTCTCCAAGGGATACACTTCCCTCACAAACTGCTCCCTTAGTTCAAGAATCAAGAGTTTTGGACTAATTATCCTTCCAGAAACTGGTAAAAGTTTCTTGGAAAGGGCGAGACTTGTTTTTTCATTAAAAGGCTATTTGAGTAGTCTTTTAATGCATGGAATACATTTGGGCCTACAAGAAGTGCCAGAATCAAGTTGTAGAGGTAACCCATTGCTCATATTTATACTAATCCTGTATTTAACACTCAAATGAGAAGTTCTATGTATTGCAAAGTGAGTTGTTTCTGAGTGACCCGGGATGACAGCTGAGTAAATTTTTAGCATTGTCTCATACACTTTAGAGTGAGGTTTGATATCAAAAAACCAAACCAACAAAAAGCAACCCAAAACAAACAAAACCCACAAATACTTCTGCTTCAGAACAATAATACTACTACATGTCTTTGCAGGGGTATGGCATTATTTTCATTTAACTCTTTCTGATGGATATTCCTTTCAAACTTCTTCTGTATCAAAAAGGTGTATAAATCTATGTAGGGTGTATAAATCTATGTAGGATTATGGACAGTTTAAAGACCATCTTCTGTGACAGTAGCAGAACTACAGAAGTCAAAATATTCAGTTCAAAATAAATACATTAAGTTGAAAAATACCTTGCCAATTCTATTACTGAGTCACATTAATATGAATCTAAATGAAAAATTAAAACTTTTTTTTAAGTTTAAGCACAATAAAACACAGATCTATCACATATAAGAATGCACGAGCAGTTTTAAGAAGTGTGAACACTTTTGTGCAATGCTGTTGGCAGGAATTTAGTTTTGGTTACATTGCCTTGATCTCTATCTAACAAATTTCTGTGAGTGTATCCTACCCTGGTGCAACCTGCCTGCCATGCCCGGCCATTCAGGGCTGACCTAGTTTTAAGTACTGACTATTCCTCATTTCTCCTGTATTTTATTTAATACATACCAAAGATCAATATTTAACAACTAAGTATGTAATTCTGATCAGTAACCAGAGAACAATGTTACAAATACATCTTGTTTCTCCAATGTTTTTCTTTTTGGATTAAGCAAGCATGGTGGTAATATGCAAATTCATTCTTCTAAGAGCGTGACACTAGCAGGTACAAAGTGTGCTTCAGGCAGACTGAATGCTTACTTTATACCAACTACATTGACTCTGATGCTAGAATTCAAAATACACTACTCAGGCTGAACATTCTCTTTTTTTTTTCTGGAAAAATCTGCCGGTTTAGTTCAACACAAAGAGAATGCTTAAGTAGCATATGCTAAACCCATCAATTTTCAGTCATCATACCCTTCTGTTTTGTTTAATGTAAAAGCATGCTTGCTGGAACTGTAACAAGTTTTTGGAAATCAAAATTAAAAAAACCAACTTCCAGTAATTGTTGAAAATAACTACAAATGAAAGATTCCTGAGTGATCTGAAACGAAGATCACAGATTTCAAAACTAAATATTGGAGGAGGTTCAGTAACAACACCAAAAAAAAAATCTGAAATGCTTTATCTTTCAGTTCTCTCTCTCAAACCTATCTATCTATCTCAAACCCAGAAATAGAAAACATTTTTTTCTCTCTCTAGAGAAAGCCACATCCTTTTTAAACTGGACTATAACTCTTCTTCATAATGAGGACATGGTTATTGCTGTGTTAAAATTGATGTTTTTTTAAAACATAAATTGAAGAAGCAAAACATAAGAAATACAATAACATTTTAATATTAGCTTGCTCTCTATTTCTAGGTCCTATTAAAAGCTGACCTGTCATAATTAATCATTAGCACTGATATGAATTAGTGCCAAGGAGTGTTTTGACAAATGAAAGAGAGCACTCTTGCAATAAACTTTGTTTTCCTAGCAAGACTGTGCACCTAAGCTAACTAACCTAAACAAATGCACAATCTCTGTTCCCTTAAGGAAGCATATACCTGTAGAATAGCCTGGTATAGGCACTCAGAATCCAAACATCAGCACCCATGCCAAAAAGAGGATGGTTCCCTGGGAACAGCTCCCAGGAGAGGAGAGCAGTTCCACATACACTAGAACTAAAGACGTGGAATTTTTATATGAAGGTTGAAAACATTCAGGGGTGTAATTACAAATTCCTCACATGCAAAAATAGTGAAAATTTGGTCTTGTGCCTTTCTGAAAGCTGATGTTAATCACACCTCTTGTCTAATCTGGAACACATTTATGTGGTAGCCTTGCCACTGGCATGGGCATTCCTCCTCTGCTGCCAGGGCAAAATTGTATTTAAGGACTTTGTATCTTCTTCTAAACTGCACTGAAATTGGCTGAGGCAGTTGAAGTTAGTACCAGCAAGAATGCAAAAGCAAATGAGGAAAGGAATAGACTGGCAGAAGTGTAAACAGAACTTGAGTGCATGATATATGCTTCCTTAGGAAAACAGGTTGGTCAAAGCTCAGTTAGCTGATGTGATTTTCTTTAGTACAGCTGGTTGTGGACTAGCTGAGTAGACTATAGACCTACATAGTTTGGAATAGGTCAGTTAATATGCTACAGCATCATTCACACATTCACCTGAAGAAGAAATTCATTACAATTTCTACCGTGTCAGACAAGAAGTGCAAAAATCCACTTGTAAAATTCTTCAGGCTACAAAAACTCTTGTTAACCATTGTAATGGTTACAGTCATAAAACCTCCTGTTAACCACTGCAATCCATACACCATAACACTGCTTAGAGCACAGGATCTGAAATCCAGTGCCTCTCTTCATATACAGCCCTTGTTTGGACAGATCTTGTTGTATGGACAAGAGTCAGCCATCTTATTCTTGAAGGTGGAGTTACCATAAGCAGCAGATTATGGATTTTGTATCACTGGAATCAGAAGCATCAAGGCAGAGATGTCAGCATGCTGGGTGTAAAACCATTCCATGACTAAAGCAGGGGAATTCCTGCTGATATAGGTAACAGCCTACAACTGGTGGCTGCCAAGATATTTTTCTAGTGGCCTACAAGCTATTAGTCCTAGTGAAAAATTTTCCAAACTTATACGTAGAAATATAGAAATACTTTAGATGAAAAGAAAACCAAAAAAAAATCCCCAAACCAAAAACCCACCACAACAAAAACATAATACCCTCTCATCTCCATTTACAAACACAAGGAGGAAAAAAAGAATTAAAAACCCCTCAAGTTACACTTTATAATCCATACCACTGAGGAAGACTAGGCAAGGAATCAGCCCAATATAAACTATTAACCAAAATAAAATATCAAGTGTTGTCTAGAGTATTATTTTTTATTTCTGCTGTATTATAATTTACAAAAAAAAAATGGAAAGAATAAAATCTAAATAAAAGTTATTTTATTTTAAGAAAAAAAATCAGCTTCAAGTTTTGTATGTGTATTCCATTGCAGATGGGAAGTTTTATTCTCCAGCATGGAGTTCTCATCTGGATCACTAGTTATTAAAAAGGGGAATCTCTTAGAGCATAGAAACTGAATTTCAGCTTCCCATGAACTGAATAATCAAAATTAATGCCTCTGAACACCAACGTTGATAGTGGTAGAGAGAGTAAATTTGAATGCATGTGATTAACAGTGTCCCTTCCCATTATTCAAAAGGTGATTCAAGTATTAAATGCTCTTAAGCTTTAGGAACATGTTAAAATTCTAAATGCAAAACATGAAAGCTCTAATAGGATAAACCCAGTAGGAAACACAAATGCTTCTGTTGACAGAAAACTAACCAGATAAATTTAAACTAGTTTTCAGCAGAGAATGACCAACCTGTACTTCAAAGTGGGCATTGCTCATGGCCTTCCCCTGCCCAGCTACTGTGTTTCGCAGAGGAGAGCTAAGCCTGTAGAAAGTCAGTTTGTGGTTTTGAGCAGAAAGAGCAGCAAGCCAAGACATCAATGTTATTACCTCTTTCACTGGCATCATCGACAAGGACGATTTCTTCAAGCATGTGTCGTGGTGACCGGTTTATCACACTGTGAACAGTTCGTAGCAGTGTGCTCCAAGCCTCATTGTGAAAAACAATGACAACACTTGTCGTGGGAAGGTTGTCTGCATACACCTTCGTTTTACACCTATAAACAAACGTAAGGCATAGATTTGTAAAGGTCAAGCCTTCAGTCAGAACTGCAATTTTGAGGTTTATTTACAAGGATCAATACTAAAATTCATGATTTATCAGTTGTATGCAAAACATGACAAAGGAGCAAATGGCGCAGATTTGTATTTTTACCAAAAAAGCACCCTTTATGTATACATCTACCATTAAGAAAGGAGAACCTCAATAACTGGTTCTAGAAATGAGACATCCATACTGCTAACACACAGAAATGAAAATAGATTATTTATTTCCTCTACCCCTGTTCTGTGAAGAGTAGCATGTCCAGACACACTAATCCAAGCCCCTAAATTAGGTTTGTATTCCTCCAGGGGGCAAAGTGGAAACCCTAGTACTGTAATGGGAGCAATGTAATGCAACATAAGAAATGGCAAACTTAAACTTGGAATTAAATGCAATAAAATAAAAAATAATGACTACAACCAAATACCTAAAAGAGATAAGGAATTCTGAACACAGCTGGTATTTGGAAAAAGCCAAAACTGCGTGCATGCCACCTATAATACTGATGAGTTATAGTGCATAATTTACTGTGTTTTACAAAGAGCAATTTTCCTCCTCATTGTATACATGTCAGAAGTGCTATAAAGGTTCATCAAATGATAACATAATTATATTCACATTCCAAAGTTAGCAAGGAAAACCACAGGTTTAGCTCTAACAGCATATATAGGGCATTACACAAAATATGACCTAAGACTCCGAGGAAACCCACACGCAGCCAACATCTTAGACTCAGCAACACCTTTTAAAACAAATGGTATTTTCAGTATCTCCTAGAAAAATCAATCCACCATACATAAAGTACTCTTAAGAATTCTGAACAAACAATTCTGCTCTAAAAAAGAACCATGAATATTTAAGTGTTCTCTGCACAGATCTGCTCCTCCTGCACATTCAAAAAAAAAAAAAATCACACACAAATTTAGGGAAGATTTGATGGTTCTAAATACTTTAAGAATCAAAGTTAGAGATATATGCAGATCTCAAACACAAGGAAAACACTGAAGTGGAAAAAAAATATATTCAAAGCAGCTTTTATTAGATCCCAAAAAAAAATGTCAATTCACTACAATGTACCCTGATCTAAATGCTATTAAAATACATTAACAAGTATTCATGACTATCACCTTAACTGCAGTGCTCTCTAAAGGCTTGAAAGCAAATAGTGCCTATTTTCTACCCTAAAAATATAAAAACCCCATACCAAAGGGTCTGCTAATAGAAGATCATGTGTCAGCATCTAACCCCATCCCAACCAGTGACACCAGGAGTGTCGGCCAAACTGGGCTCCCAACACGAATTATTTTCTTTGCTGGATAACTTGTTTAGCCAGAGCTCCCCTAAATGAAGGCAGCTCTCATAGCACATAGGCATTGCAGCACTGAGGTGGTGACAAAAGGCCAATGTGCACCAAGATCCCAGAAAAGATCAGTAAATCCAGGTACAATTGAAGAAATATCTGGAAAAGCTTCTGTGGAATCATGTTTCATTTCTGAGAATTGAAGCAGTATCAGGCACTATCCATCTTCAATATTATACTTACATATAGACCTATGGTCAAGTTTAATTATTCACTACACTGAAGTGAGCACCCCAAAAATCTTCAGGGAAGAAGCCATGCCCAGTTTAGGGAAAACTTCCTTATGTTTTCCAATTTAATTCACATATAAAAGAATTTCACAAAGCATACCAACTGATAGAGCTATTTCTGTGGTATCACTGGAAAAATAAAGTAGCTTTTCACAAAAATGCTATGAATTTCAGATGAAAAATTCAATCCTAAACCAAATAACTTGCCCCCCCATTTTGTCACTTGTTCAGCCTGTTTTGCTACTTTAAAAGAATAGATCAATGTTTTATTCCTTCTGCTGCACTGCTCCCTAGGTAAGAAAATAAGTGTCTCATTGTAGACCCATAGCTACAGTAGTAATACATCCCCACCAGGTGTTCCTCTACTTTTTGACAGATTATTTGTCAAAAAGTTGAGAGGCCTGTTAGCAGTTTTTTATGAAAAGCAATAACAATGTGTCATTCACCAGGAATAGCTTGCTGGGGTGGCCACATGATGTGCTATTGTAATATGAAATCTATCCTCTCCAGCCTTGCATTTTTTAATGGGTTTACTGAAGATTTTATTTTACTGAGCTCAAATCAATGAATTAGTATAATAAAAGCCAGCCAAGTGATCAGGGACTACATTTACAAACCACTACACAGTGACTTAAGTATAAATACTTCAAAATGTTTAAGATCTGTCTTTGAAAGGGAACTTCTTGGGACATCCCTCTCCACTGAAAGTCATTCCATCTACCACTCCCACAGCCCTGTCCTGCAGCAGGTGAAAACTGAACATCCTTCCCATAACAAGACTTGCCTGGTCTCATCTGCAGAGATGAGGAACAGTTTCAGAGCGACCCTAGACTGGCTCGTTTTCCATTATGTAAAAGGCTGTCATGCAAAATACAAGGGTGTTTCATAGCAAAACGGGCTTGGAATGTCAGAATGCTCTTACAGTGTTTAGTGTGAAGTTATTTTGGAAAGATTCATTGATGCAGGCAGGAAAAAGGAAAGCATTAATAGTATGATATCTGATTTTTAATACTCCTTTCACCTGCCTTTCTATATATACACCTTTCAGCTATATTTGTACAAAGCTTTTTGAATACATAAAAATAAATAAAAATCCTGGGTTTAATTTTAAAAACACAGACAAACACTCCTCCCTCTCCCCCTGCCAGAACGTACTGCTGCAGAACATAAAACAAATAAAAAAGAACAGCTGACATCTGTGATTATTGCATTAACCTTCTACGTAAACCTCGTGTTTTATCCTTACTAACAAACATTTAAATTAAGAATCCTTTTTGTCTTTCACTTGAAAATAAATTACCTTAGAAAGGGATTACTATAGAATTCAAAATACAGCATTAGTTTCAACAGAGAGTTATGCAACATTAGTAGCAGAATATAACTGTGAGGGGTATGACACATAGGATATGAATTAAGGACAATTTGAATTTTAATGAACTTCTAATACATTATGTTCCTTTTGTTGGGCCATGCCTCCAACAGTTTTAAAATTGAGTGCATAATATTAGGAAGGCATACCATCTTCAGTAATTTAATGAAGTCTCCAAATAGCAGTTGAGAATGTCTACTTTACATGGAATGCATCATCCTTTCCTTAATTTATGGCATTCACCACACAGACTCTTAGCTAATGTGACTCCATAATTATTTAGAGTGTGGCAACTCCCCCAAAATTTCAGACATTTTTAATGCAAGCAGAGATTTACTGTTCTATTATCTAAAGACCCGGGGAAAAAAAATTGGCCAGATTGTTAAAATATTATCAGGACAAAAAGCCTAATTATTCTACATTTTTTGTTGTACAGAGTCCAATGCTCAAAACATTAATGTTCTTCGTTTCATAGAAAGTCTCTGTCCCACGCACTGACATCCTCACCTTCAGCTGCATTAGCATTGTATTCTTCCCTAATATTTGATTTCTTGCTTTCATGTAATTAGGAAGAAAAATAGAAAATTAATTAGGAAATGGAGTTATCCAAGATCTTTAATGCCCCATGAAAACCATGTTTGAAAAAATCAATTAAGTTTACAAACTATACTTTTAAGTTGTTTTACAGAGGAGCCACAGAAATAGGAAGGAAGACACAGAGGTCAGAGTTGTAAGATGCTGATACATATTCTTCACAGAATTTCACTAGATTGCAGTTTTGTGTCATATATTCAGAGTGGTTTGGCCCAGGTCCATATAACTACATGTTTATTTCTAGGTCCGTATCTGACCAAGGCCTTCATAACTTGAATTTAAGCTTAAAGGACTAAACGGAAAGGAAGGAGGAAAGAAGCTAGCCTATCTGTGTATAACCTTGCTAAAGAGTAGTGACAGCAAAATAAACACAAACTGCTGTTCCTAACACCCTGTGGCCTGGTTTCAAAGTTTTAAATTCATTACAAAAGTTTTTAAAATGGAAGGCAAAAAGCAACTGTGAGTTGTGTTATGGTTCTCCATTATCATGACTTTTTGTGAAGATGTTACCTGAATCTTACAGAAAAGCTCGGCACGTTTTAGATAGGCAGATGTTGGGAAAAAAGAGAAAAGTCTCAGAGAATTTCACTTAGTGGATTGTGTACAGTCACTTGAAAACTACCTGTTGTTACTTCAGATGTACCTGAAGAGCCTCTCAAACTGCTTTCCTATTTTCTCTTTCAGACCAGGGTACAAATTGTCCACAGAAGTTATTACAAAAATAACCAGAAGAGACATCAAGTAAAGCAATTCTGTCCAAATAAAATGAAGCCATTAAATCTCAGATCTTAATTGCTGCTTCAGCACAATCTTGCACAGAAAGAAGCAACTCTTCATTTTGTGCTTTCTACACCACCACAACCACATACGCTCATTTTTCCTTCCTCCACATCTGGCAGAACTGGAAGCCTCATTGTTCTCTCATGCTGGTGAAGGAACAAGAAAAACGTACATCACTGTAGGGTCAGAAGAGATCTACCAGACGATCTTAAAAGCTGCTTCATTTGAATTCCTTAGAAGGTGAAATTCTTCTGATACCTGTCTACTCTGCTCAGTGCCCGACCCAGAGATCAATAAGGCTTATCCACGCTATCCATCAGTAGCGAGACACAGATGCCAGGAACTCAGGACACCACCCTTCACTGTCCTAATGACACCTGTTTACTGTTGGGACTTTCACAAACACTTCAAATATTATCTTAAAAAATGCAACTGTGCAGCCATCTTATTACAGAATAGTACTTGGCATTTTATCGATACGATGATATTTTATTCGTGGATCAATTTACTCAAACTATTCTTAAAACCTAAGATTGAGTGCTACATGTGTAATATTGTCATATCTGGAAAGAAATATTTACAATGTTAGCAGTGATCTGTTTGCACACCCTTCAAAGTCACACTAAATCATTTCTGAAAGCAGTAGAATAAACTGGCATTTAATATCCTGAAAGCTCTTAAATACTGAAGAATCACACTGCAAAAAAAGCTACAAACAGGGCAGACTTTTTTGGGAAATCAATTATAAACTACTATCATGTTTATGCAGAGAGACAAACCTCATTCACTGAGGCAAAACATCAAAAATTTTAGGTATTTTTCTAGAAATATGATGTCATTATTATATACTGCATTCAAAATAGATACTAAATTTCTAAATCCTCTAGGGTAGATCTCTACCCCTCCTGATGCTGTCAACAGGTTCTTCTCCAGAGAGGGGCAACAAGAAGACAAGGACCATTTTAATTTTTTTATATGGCATTTTCACAATGAGGCTACTCATGCTAACCTAATCACAAAGTTAGTGGACTCAGACACTACCTGAGCCATGATTTGCTATACCTGATACCAGTTTTACTCCTAGGTTACACCAGCCCACAAGGAATGTCCAGTAACTTAACACTGTCTCAAAACCACAAACAGCAGTAAACCACGTACACAATCCTCTGTTTCCAGCCCAATGCACCCAGCCCAGAGCACTCCACTAAGGGACAGAGATGGAACACAAGCAGAACAGTCTCCTGGGCACAAAGCAGCTCAGCTGGGAAATCCCAGTAGAGCTCAGCCCAGAGCTCAGATGTGTGGTATAACACAGTGCTGGTGCATTTTTGAAAGCTGCAGGGAAACATATGTAGTTATCTTACAAATTCAGTAAAATCTTTTGTCCTGCATACTACAAACAGTTATAAATAGAAGCTGCAGTTATAAATAAACTGTGTCCTAGAACTTAAATTTGACAAAGAAATAATCAAAGTCTTGCTGAAAATCAGGTTTAGATCTGAAGCTTTCAGGAAATGCTACACAGTCCAGCTCCTGTAATCAATCTATTTAACAGAACTGACACAGTACAAACTGCATACTCTTCAGTTTTAAAACAAATCTGAGTTTCTGTGATGTTAGCATCAGTATCCTTAGACTTGAAAATACACATTTATTTTCTATTGAGGTTACCAAAGGTAATGCCAGATAGACAAGAAAATCAGAAAATCTGAACTTCTCTCATGAAACCATAGGCTATAATCACTGACATCCGATGAATATCGCTGCAGTGACATAAAATAGCAGCACTCCACAGTTTACCTGACCATTTGCCCTAAGTTATAGCCTGCAATAAAGTTAATGTAACAAAGCAGAGGTACAGCTATGCCCAACGCAAAAACTCCTCTCTACTTAAATCATGGCTGAAAACAGTTTTACAGTAAGACTAGGAGAGTCACCCTGAAGCTGCCAAGACTGACCTACATTTCCCTCAGACAATAACGCCCAGTAGCAGGGGTGGCAGAGAGCATCAAAACACTACAGCAAGAACAACTAGCACACAAGTCAAGTGCCGTGTTTCTGGTAAACGCTTGGCTCTTCCTGGATATGAGCAGCAGCCTCATGATAGCATTATGAGCAAGGGAGTTAAATCTACTTCTGACATAAATTTCAAGACGACCCCCAAGCTCTCAAATTAGCGACAATCAAGCTGGATAAAGACTTAATTTTCATACAGAAACAACAATGCTAAAAGGGCTAAAAGAAATGTTTCTGAGAAAGATAGAATCACTGACTGCCAAAACATGCCAAACCACTTTTGACTACACAGATTTTGCATACAGCTACAGTTTTAGCTTGTGGGCACACAGAGAAAACACTGCAGATAAGGTTGCAACAAAACTTCACACTACCCCTGCAGCTTCTTCTTCCAATCAAATCAAAACAATTCAGTATAGAAAGACATCTTCATTTCTATCATTCATATCATAAATCCAATTCATCTTTCTGAACATGTGACCTGAATGCAGGCAAATCCCTTATTCTTATTCAAACATTTCCATTCGGCCTGTTTAATGTCTGCCTTCAATAGTATTACATAATTTACCTGACATCAAGAGTATGAAATTTTCCTTTCTTCTGATCTCAAACATTTGGATATAAGAAAGGTCGCATTATCTCATGAGTCAAGTAGAAATCTTCTTTAGACCCTGGAAACAAAATCCAAAATGGTCCTTAAAACCATTGTGGTTACAGAATTCAAGCAGAATTTCATAAAAATAATTAGCTGCAATTGACTATTTTCCTTATCTGGAAAGTAATCCCAGTAAAGCATCTCCTGACAGAAGCAAAACCAATTCTGTCCTCAAAGACTGGAATTGAACCTTAAGTTCTCGAGCCAAACTATTTCCATACTTGACCTATCACCTTGGCTAAAGTTCAGGATACAGCTACTTATCCAAAGCAGAAGATGCTCATAACTAAAAATGAAATTGCCAGGTGTTTGTGTGTATATACAGACACACACATATACATGTATGCATATATACATGTGTATATATATGTCTATAAAAAACAGTTTACAGGAAGCAAAACGATTTTTAAAGTGACTTATTGCCCCTCTAAATTTTCTCCAGGAAAAAAGATTTATAGGTAATTTCTTTCAGCTAACTCATGAAGTCAACATGAACAAGACTATTTCCAAGTGTTGATTCTACAGTGGGCCAGTAACAAGCTGTATGAACCACAAAAGCCAGATGAAAAAGTATTCCTGCTTGAAAGAACTGTTATGTCTGATATGTCACATGCTTTCAGCCTTCCAGCACGACGCTGCCGAAGCTTACGTTGCTGGTGATCAGATCAGCAGATTTCCTTTACAATGCCAGTTTAACAGTCTGGATTTCTAGCTTGTAACAAAATACTGAATAAACTTCCGAGGTCCTCCACTACCTATGCTGACAAATTTGTTCTTTTTTATTATCTTTTACATCACTATGACCAGAGGTATAGGAATACCAGAAGTTCACAAAAAGCAAAACTTTCACCATTCAGTTCTGTCTCATCTCTTTCTCTGCACCAGAACTGGCAACCACACAGCTGCTGGGTATGTTGCTTCAGTTTGCTGATTCAACAAAATGTATTTTCTTCCCCTTTTTGACATGCAATCCTCCAACCAGTCAGTGAACACTAAGGCCACACAATTGTCAGATCAGTATCAGCAGAAGTGGTTAGAAGACTTCTCTTGGCTGCAGTCCACATTTACACCACAATATATGCAGTGCAAAACTATTGCCTTAGCTCATCTCCTGAATTAAAATAATGGAAAACAAAGAAAGCATGCCTTCAGAAGCCTCACACAGGAGCAAATACTTCAAGTGATGCCATTTAAAAACAAAGAAAGTATTACACATTTTAGTTTCAAGAGCATGCTCTTGCATGTCTCCCTTTACTAGTTTTACTGTAAATAGGTTTACTCAAACTACTTCCATAAAATTTACGCAACCCATGTGTGAGGAATGCGTCATATTACGATTCAGCCATAGTATCTTTAAGTATACAGCAAATCCGTTTGTTTTGAGAAGTTAAAAACTCAAACTCCAGTGCACTCTCACATATATATTTCAGGCTTAAAATCAGCAATATATTTTTAAAGCACATGTATGAAAACCATATTACAGTCTCAGAACTGGAAAGCATTATACTGTATCATGTAACTAACAATGCCTAAATCTAAATACAGTTCTAAGCAAAGAGATGACAATTAGTCAGATGAAGTTATTCAGAAAGGAGCCCAGCATAATTGCTATGAACTCCACAACACTGAAGTAAATTAGACTTAGGATAAGACTTAGGCTGGCTTTTAACCCCAGAAGAAAGAAAATAATTGTTCTACTTCCTCCCAGATTTGCAAGTCAGCTTGGTAGCTGGCACTGAGCAGGGTAGTTTGAGTCAGCAATAAAGCCTTCAATAATAACTTAATGTTTAACTAGTACAATAATGTAGTGAGTTTAAGGTCTTAGAGATCTGCACCCTATTTTTCTATTAAGTGTTTGAAGTTGTAATTAGTATGGCTTTACACTCAGTTCACTCAAATATGTAAGGTCACTTGGATAAAAAAAAATCTAATTATACCCTAACACTGTCTATATGACTCAAAAGTCCAACGTACCTACCTGCTGAATACAGACAGTCTGAAAAAGGACAATTAGAAGATCCTTTTTTTTTTTCCAGAAGTAAACAAGGTAAAATAAAATGTCTGATATCTTAAATTCTGTCAAAATTATACCAACTAAGGAATAAATTTACGAGGAAGATCTTTTTTGCTAAGTTCTACAGATAACGCAGCCTTGGAGAAAGGGTTCCCAAGATATCTCTAAACTATCCACACTCACCATTGCTGCAGCTCTGCCTGGGGAAACCCATCACCCTTCTAAGAAATCCCAGCCTGCAAAATATGACACCAGTGCTGCATCGTAAGTTGCAGTGGGGAATTTATGACATCATTCTGTCCCAGCTATGCCTCCAGTGTTGCCAGACTTGACCACTTATGCATGGAAGAGAAAAGTGTTTTAAGATGCTTTTTTTCCCTAGTGTAAAGAATTTGGTTTAAACTCTCACAGGGAGTTTTAATCAGGGACCCAAGTGTCTCCTTCAATGTTTTGTATAGTCCATGAGTTACTAAACAATGAATACAGCCTGGAGCTCAGCCTTAGAACACAGTACTCATTCTTCATTTTGCAAAGCATCTTTACAAGTCACCTCAAACAGCACTGATAGCAAAATCAAGTCATGTGACACATACACATTTCATGCATTTAACCACACTGCTTTTCCAGCCTAAATACTGGTCTAACACACAGAGGCACAACTGAACACCTATGTTAGTCATTTCATTGGCACTTATTTTATTCATCACCTCCCCCATCTTCAGCAAAATCAAGGCAAGACTCCAGTGTGCTCCTAATCACCCAGGTTTTACTCTCTGCCGTCACGTCAAGCCCACAGCTGCGTATTTTCCCGGCAACTGTGAATCAACTCCCACCTCGATGACTGATTCACAGGCCAGAATAAGATGTGCTTACAAGAATTATTCTATTAACAACTTAAAACCAATCTGCTATCCCCAGCTGCCTTCCCCCCACAATAACCACTCTGCAGAGGTTGTGGCACTGGCAGTTGTATTAGCTTGTTACACTAAGATGCCACAGTCCAGATTCCGGGAAGTATCCAGGTTAAAAAAAAAATACTGCTGTTTTAGCTTTTTCTGCTAAGCCAATTGTTTGGTTCGAATACTGAGAAAAGCAAGCAGAATAATGTTGTCACAGGCACAAAATGACTAGTAATTCAGGCATATGTCAATGATATGTGCCTTGGTAACTTTGTGCCAAATGACAAAAATAAATATAAACCTGTTAACATGACTGAGGCACAGCTCAGCAGAACACAGATTTTGGCTTCTGTAGATGTCTCATACTGAGGAGTTCCCTGAGCTGGAGAAGTGCCTAGAAGTTATTAAAACAGCTCACATTTTTGTTCTTCTAGCAAGGCAACAAAATTTCTTGGCCAAATTCTTGTCCGGAGTGGGACTTAAACGGAGCTTAACCTGTGAGCGCTCGAGGACTGCGTGGGTACACAAATGTGCTTGCCTTCACACAGATGACAGGGCTTTGGCAGAACTAGAAATTAATGTGAAGGATAATGCAGACTACTTCAAAAGCTGCTCTCCAGCTGACAGGTTGTGTCATCCCCATTAAATACATACAACTTGGTCCTGGCACACCTAATTCTACCAGTTTTTCAATGATTAACCATTAGGAAAAACTTTGTTACAGACTTTTGTATTTCAGAAGATCTGACATGCTGAGGAATTATAGAACCTGGAAAAGTCACAACTTACCCCCACACCACTTTGAAGGAAACAACCCACAAAACTTGTGAAGAAAGTAACTACACAGTTGAAGAGCCAAGTGTGCCTTTGAATATATTGTGCTTTTTCAAAATGTTAATTGAAAGTGGTACTGGCAGCCGTGCTGTAAGCACATCGATGTGGTAAGGAATGATTAGAAATTACCTATTCTCCTTCTCCCCAAACTGTTTCCATATTAGCAGGGATATAGATAGAACAAGTTACAACAGTAGCAACTCCAGTAATGCATCAGAAAGTGTTTCTGATCATTTTACCTATACTTGCATAAGATATACATACAACACTGGAGCATATGTATAGTTTTCACTAATTTGAAAATGGCCACCGTGTTCTTGGAGAGTAGTATTAATCTACACATACAGATTAAGACACCATTGCCTTGTAAACACGGTATAGGTTCTCAGATTTAGTGGGAAATGCACTGCCCAGTTTATTTATGTGACCTTACAGATTATATACTGAAAAGATAACAAAAAGGAGGAGCTTTTGGGGGACCATTTTTCTCCCAAAAATTTCCACTAAGGATGCACTTGGCAAATGAAAGTTAAAATTGTTGGCAGCAATTTAGAAAATCAGAGAATCCAATTCTGCCCTGAGACCTTACCTAAAATTTTATTCTCGGATACCACTTGCACACAATGTACTATGATGGTATTTGTGCCCATACAAATGGAGGGAAAAAGAAGGAAAAAAGAGAGACAAATGCAACATCTAAATTTATAATGTGTATCTTGCTGTGAAACACAATTGCTGCAGAACATGGCATTTCATTTGTCTCCAAAAGCTTGAGTGATGTTTAGGTAACAAATTTTTAATGGTTCATGAAAAATTCTCTTTCGATTTCTGGTTAATTCAAAGTGTAGATTTCACAAAGCTTGCAATTAAGTTAACATCTTAGAGCCACAAATTTATTTTCTTATCTTTATACTTGTACTATAAAAATGGTAGAATATATATGCAAGTTTTCCCATATGAACGCTGATAAACTGATGTCACTTCCAGGGTCATAAGGAAAAGTGAATGTTTACCTTCCAAATAACCAACTGTTGTAACTATCATTTCCTCAGAGTTTTAATTCTTTCTGCTCAGCTCTTCCAGATAAAACTTAAGAAATCACCTTAAATTAGCATCCCAGCATGGCCAAAACTCTCCATCAAAACTCATTATTTTCCTCACAGAAGTTGACAATCCTAACTATAAATTCTTAACCATTGGAAGCCATGACTTGACAGGGTGGCACTTTCTTATCCTATACAGAGGGTGATAAAAGGGACAGACACTACATATGAATCTGCACAAATGCCAAGAAATCCCATTTCCAAGCTGTAATCATGATCAGAGCAATAACATGAAAGAAAAGGATATAACCCCCAGAGACCCAGATGGTTATCTGTCAGTTTTGAAAAACCTTGCAAGTTCATCATTTGTATTCTTCCACTACACTGAGAAACAGACAAGTAGGGACCATAAAATCTGACTAAAAATTTATCTGAAAATCAATTGAAAATTTACATTAATTCAAACTTAGGGAATTGTATTTTGACAAATATATGGTTAGATTAAGAACACCAGCACTACCAGTAACTCACATGCTCCATAGAATCACATGCATTACAATAGATGAATGCACCTATGAACCACTCATTAAAAATGAAAAACCATCAAAGCTTCATCTCATTCTAATATTATCTTCTGAAGCAGGAAATGAAAACAAATGAATCCAGCAGCTAGGACTTGTGTATACAGAAGTAACAGCAGAGCTTCTAAAGTAATGGAGTTTCTGTAGCAGCTGATTCTTGTAGGAGAACACAGATAATTGATTGGGAAAATCATGTTGCATGAGCTTTAACTTGAGAGTCCTTTTCATAAACAAGAGGGGTTGTGGGTGGGGGGAGTCATCAGTTATCCTGCCAGAGTAGCCCCAGAAGAATAAAGCAATCAGCTTTATTTAAAACAAGGCTACAATTTTCTTTTTAATAACTTATGACTCAAACAGCTCTGAAAGGATCGATATTTCAGAGGCAAGATCAAAAATAAACCAGATGGATATTAGAAAACATTATAATGCAATCTAAATTAGGCTTTGCACATTTCATTAGGTAAGAAATTTTTAAGCGTCTATTTCATGTCATCAATTTTTTTCTTTTTCATAGAATGAAGAGTTGTAATCTGTTTCATACAAGCAGTGCCTGAATTTTTCAAGAAAGCCTTTTATTTTTTTTTCCTGAAGTGCCAGGTTTTAACTTTATTTTCCTTCAACCAATTGAATTTCTATACCCCAAACAGGCTTCACACTTACAATCAGATTCAAAGTTAAATAACACTGAAGAAAACTGGTTTCTGCTCTTCAACCTTATTTTGCAAATAAGTACCATATATACAGGAAATCCTCCTACTTTTCACTTCAACAGTAGTATCTTACAGAACTGAACTCTAGATTTGGATCACTCTTTACACATTCCTCATTTAAGTAGAGTACATTTTTAATACAACATAAAGCACTTACCCTTCTAACCTGACATCAGGTAAAGATCTGTTGAGTGCAATCATTTCACTTGCCATTAAATTAAATTGATTTATTTTAAACATTTCTTTCATTTTTTCTTGCTCCTCTTTCGGAATGACCACAGGCTTCCCCATCTCTCCAGGTCCTTCATGTGGTTTTTGTATGGGTTCTGGAACTAAGAATAAATAAAATGTTGGTAACTACTTTTATGCTTGGTGTTGTTTATTTTACACTACAGGAGTGTTCTGTTTAAAACAGAGTTCTAAAACCCCTAGGTTTTGGAAGTGAAAACAAATATTCTTGGAAGTTTAAGAGAGATAATTAAGTGCTACTCTAAGACAGCACAATTAATTTGAAAAAAACAGTAAGTGTTTACATCTATCCATCATCATGTCCTTATTGACTACTGTAAAAGTACTGGAACAGCAGACATTTATATCCCAGGTTGGTTTTGCACACACAAGCTTTTCAGGAAAAATTGAGTTTTCCTTAATGGGGATTTTAGTAATGATTAAAGTAGGGGAGTAAGCTTGTTTGAATTTATTACCACATTTTTATTTTGACAGAATGGCATTGGCCTTTACAGTTCAGAAATAATTTCTCTTGGTATTAGTAACATTAATTTTAGTCAACGTAATAACATTTTGGAATTTGACATTAGTACTCGAAACAGAAACACCTGACATGTTTAAACCAAAGGAAAACATTAAATATCAAATATCTGATCAAACTGATGAGGGAGAGAGGAAAGAAAAAGGCAATCCACACTCTTGAATTATTTGGGTTTTTAAACAAAAGTAGTGAAAAAACAAAACATTTTAAAATAAGTGTTACATTTTCTTTACAAATACCTATTTACTTTCCTCCTGAACTGTTTCAAATGCTCAAATACTGAATTTAAAATATATTACTGCTCTGCAAATTCAGTACAAATTCTCATTAAAAAAAATAGTAATTTAAGATCTAAACAGAGGAAAAGGAAGTATTTTAAAATAAAGGCACAGAAGCTCTCAGTAATAAGCTTAGCTTCAAAATACCTTTAATCTGCATCTACAACAGCACAGTGTAACTAAAATTTATGGAAAGAGCAAATACCCATGTAAAGAATAATAATTTTTTTTTTAGAAAGCCCAAGCCCTCCACTCTTGCTGAAACACTAAGACTTGAAGTATATGCATACTAATAACTGAAACATTCTGCTATTTTGCATTTATCGTTAATCTGTTACAAACACAATGTGCTCCCTAAGAAACTTTCATTTTCAAGTACCTGAAGCAATTGCATCAGTTGTGTTAATGCAGTAACATTTAGCAGAGAAAAATCCTCCACCAGAGACGCTTGCTTTTTACCACAAGTCCCCTGGACTGCCAGTTGATCTCTGTCGTTCTAGAATTTGCCAGCCAGCCACTCAGACACTGCAAACTGATAAAATAAGTACGTCCAAGCAGATTCTGAGCTGATCAATTTAGGCACTTGCTTTAACACAAGCTAAAATGAGCAAGCAGTTTGCTTTCCATCTTTGCCACTTAAGAAGGTAAGGTTGAAGTCTCAACGCAAGCTGCTGATTTGTGATAGCATAACCTTTTAAATGAGAGTTTGTGGCTTTTGAGGATATATAGGTGGGGTTTTTTTCAGCATTCTGAAGTGTGATTGCTTTATCCTACCATATTTGCTATTTGGCAGACAAAATAATTTCCTGTTTCATTTACACTTCCCGTTGTTTTTTAACTTTGACCAAACCACTTAAACTGAATAGCTAAATTAACTGAAAGCTCATCTTTCCTATTTGCTGATCTTGCTGTTCGATGTTAGTTTAGCACATCAGTGAGCTGAATCTAGGTGTACAAATTGCACAAATTCATCAGTTCGATTTTTAAATTTCATGAGAAAATATCAACTACTTGATTACACATTTTACCTAAATAAAGTACTCCCTTCTGCAAAAAAATCCATCAACAGCCAGCTAGACCAGATATTTCATGGAACTCCCTAAATGGAAACACAGGCTTGGTGTGCAGGCAGAGAGATGACTTTCCAAGAAAAGTTAACCACCACCTCTCAGGTTTCTGTATTTATGATAATCTGTTTTCCAACAAAAGCATCTAGTTTTCATATAAACACACACCAACAACATTCTCCTAAAATGACTAATACACATTGTTAAAAACTCAAACCGCAGTGCTCTTTTATCAGGTAACTATGATCATGACCTGATCTAATGGGAAATCTAGCAATGTTTTTCCAGACATTTCTCATTTGTATCACTAAACCATTAGTTTCAAAGAGGGCTTGATCTCTTCCAGATCTTCGTTAAGAATCAGGAACTCTTCATGCTATGGACTACAAATTCCTTTTTACCAGGCATTATCCTTGATGAGAAACAGACACTTGAAAAAAATCTAAGACCATCTACAGCCAGAAAAGGGATGAATTCTTCTGTTACATGTCTTTAGGGGCCATAACAATGTAAACTGACCAAAACAAAGTCCAGACACATTTGAAGGAACCAGTATAATTACAAGAAAACTGTTTGGACAGGTAGAAGTTTATAGAAGTTTTAAGTCTTACACACACCTCAGCCTTAATAAAACAGGCCTGGTTTATGATTAACAGTTCATATTTTCAAAAATTAAATCTGTGCTTTAGATTTTGAAGCTGCTCATTTTTCTTCTTAGCAATTTTCTTTACAGAGATGAGAATATTTAAGTCACAACTTAGAGATTCCATCTTTACGAAAGAGCTCAACATTCAGACCACAAGGCCCTGAATGGCACTGGACAACAATGGCTGATCCTAGTTTAAATTGGTCATTGCCCCAAGACCAGAGTGTATATAGCAAGTAGCTGAGATCACAAGACTGTTGCAATACCTATCCTAGGTCTGAATTTTTTTAATTTTGTTTTTGCAGGTCTTCTATTCATTACACAAGTGGAATGCCCCTTGAGGAAAGAAACAGGAAAAAGGATGAGTTTGGAAGTTGATTTAGAAACTGCATCAAGCGCCAAAGCTGGAAGTTCCTTGGCAGTCATACCTTTAAGAAGCCTATAACAGGACTAAGGAAGGACTTAAGATCTTCATTAAGTGAATACCTCAGAGATGACATACAGGGTTCTTACATAATACAGAACTACAAACACACATACACAAAATCTTTATTAGTAAAACCACAGTACTACCTGAGTATTTGTTTACAGGAATGGTCCCTTTTTATATTGCTAGAGAATGGCTTGAAGCATTTCCTTAAGTCTAAAACTTGTTTACTTATCAGTAAGTTCTATTCAATGGTATGAAATCTAAATTGTAATACTGAATCTCCATCCAGAAGGAATAAAGCTCAACTAGCTATTGTATTAATTTCAGGTTTGGAAAAAATGACTACATAACACTGATGACACTTACTAAGGTTCAGTGATTTTCTTTCCAACTCTAACAACATTTAAACTTACAGCAACAGCCTTCCACCAACTACCACTCTGACTGACGAACGATCAGGAATGACAAAAGGGTAATCACCACCCAGTAGATGTGTCAATAAAAAGAACCCCGTTGACAGTTTGGGCAAGGGATACACACAACCCAGCCAGCTAAGCACTGAAGCAAGCTTCCCCTGACACTCCCACCTGGCTGGAGTGGTCACAGTGGACAGAAGAGAGAGCAGCACAATCAGCCAGGACAAGCACTGGCTCCCTCCCATCTCCCACAGAGTGACACTGAAATCAACCCTGCCAGGTGTTCTGATCCTGCTTCTCCAGGCTGCCTCCTGGAGCTAATACTGTCTTCTGCCATGGTGGAAGGGTGTGCAAAAGCTTAAGCCTACTGCTCAATCATCCCACACAATTACAGCCACTAGATTCCCACTATCCCTCCTCTGGTATCACTTCTGTTCCCCAGTGTCCTACTACCCAGACCCCATGCCAGTCTCACTTTTCCCAGAAAAGTGTCTCTTACAGCCTTGTAAGAGTTCCTTTTCCTCTTCACCTTTTATCCCCTCATCTCTGTTATTTGTCCCCCTCACTCGCATCATTTCAGCTACCAGCCCTCAATCTCTAGCCGACAGAAAGACCTTTATCTCCCTCCTCTTACAACTTCACTAATCAGGTACACAGACTTTTCCACAGATTCACATTCATTCGTTATTTCTTATTTTGAGTGATTTATAAAATATAACAGTGGTATACATACAAACCAGTATTAGACACATAAGCTGAAGCTCATGACCTAAGATGCTAGTACTTATGCTATCCATACCAAGGACAAAGGTTTTTCCCAAAGACAATTTAGAGCATGGTATTAAGTCTCATTCTGAAAAAACCTTCCATTTTCTGTATTAAAAACCTAAGCAAAACATCCCTTCTAACATCAAGAAAGCATCAACTGCCCAAAATTATCCTCAAAAACCTTTGCTCCTGCTGAAATACCTGAAGACTAATTTTTCCAAGTAAGCAAGCACAGCCTAAAATAAAACTTACGTACTCTTTAGAAAAACTCACTAATACATTGAGTAGTTCATTAAATGTCATGGAATTCTTCCTCTCATTGCAAAAAGAAGCTATATACCAGAGTGACATGGACAAAAAGACTATTAAATTCAGAACACTTAGATAATTTATGCTGAATCAAGAAAACTGTCAATTACGGAAATAAGGATGGAAAAAGTACATTTTGATAAAAGCTCCACAGGAAAAAAAATAAACTTTTGTGATGGAAAGTACCTTGAGTATATCTGCCTGATCAATCTTTACACTGAGCATCACTGCCTAAGTTTCCTATAGCAGCAGTGAAACATATAGCCACAGCCTTTTCAATGGAAAATACACCATACTACAAAACTAGATGTTTCACAAATGAACTGGAGGCAGCAGCTGCCTGCAGTTCTAAATGCCTGTGCTGAGCCAC
The DNA here is from genome assembly GCA_013399075.1 of Chloroceryle aenea. Classification (NCBI taxonomy): domain Eukaryota; kingdom Metazoa; phylum Chordata; class Aves; order Coraciiformes; family Cerylidae; genus Chloroceryle; species Chloroceryle aenea. Next base: position 1,293,937 of record VWZY01003720.1, on the reverse strand, counting down.
TGCAGGGACTGCCTCCACCGACCCTTTCTCCCATGTGATCAACTATAACAGCCTCCCTAAAATAAAGCAAATGGGACTGGCTTTCAAAAAAAAAAAAAACCAAACAAACAAACCAACACACTCAGCTCATCTAACTGGTACCCAAAAACTAAGACAGCAGTAACAAAACTGAAAGCTTATCTGAAGATCTTGGTCTTGAAAAATACAACCTTCACTTCAAAGAAAATGTTACATAAAGAAAATGTTACATACATATGCATATATATATACACACAGATACATATTTATCACTTTTACATCCAAGTTTCTTCTAGTTATATTAGTAAGTGTATTTATTACAATATTCACTGTACTTTATTGCTATAGTCACTGGCTAAATTTTGGCTCACATGGGATTTTGTTGTTTTTTAACTGTGGGGCCAGGGGGACAACTAACCTTGTTTGTCAGTTTGGACTGGTTTACTACCAAGTCTAGTGAAGTTAACAGTGCTTTTGCTTTTTCACTGGTGGAAATTCAAAACATACTTTAGGAATGTAAGCTATGTTACTGTAGTCTAAACTCCTTGTTGCATAGTTTTATGACTTTTTTTTTCAATATACAGTAGTGCTTAATTCTACATCTTAAGCATTTACATCTGCAACATAGATCTCAGGCAACATGCCTATTTTCTAGTCATTCAGAGAAACATAGAACATTCTGAAACACCGAATGCTAATACAATATTCTATTGTTGGAGGAAAAAAACATAAAACTGAATTGTTTAAAAGAAGTGCAACTTTAAATAAGCATAATTTAAAGATTATTCGAGTAGAAAACTTACCATCTCCAGCTGGCAGGCCTCGTTCTTTTTTCTCATCACATTTGTTGCATTCACTGAAGTACAGCAATAGAAACATATCCAGAAGGACCCAAACCAAAGAGGTGGCAAGGACCACCTTACAATATGCAAATTTTTTCATGGCACTTTAAGTCAAATACAAAAATAAAAAGGTATAAATAAAAATATCAACAGGCTGCTTTAATCCAGTTTGAGAGACCACTTTCTGTATCTAGGAAAAAAAAAGAAAGAAAAAAGTCACCAAAAGTTACCTGAGTACAGCAACTAAAAGCAGAAATTTTAACCACCTTTTAAAGGTAACAATATAATTATCAAATGCTGTATTTATCAAAATGAATGCTCTGTGCACTCTGATGAGATTAGAGGAATGGTGTCAATTAAAGCAGCGTTACTGCAGTCCTTTACTGTGTTAACATTCATCACCTGAAATGCTGAACTGAGTGACAAAACCAGAGTGCTCTGCTAAGCCACTGGAGAAGAGGGTAAATCAGAGCAAGCTAAATGAATGAAAGCCAGGAACATTACAGGAATCAGAGTATCAGGCTGTGCTGCATGAAGCCCATGGCTAATATTCCTCATGCTCCTCCTGTGCAGGACAGACCAATTTTCTGGGCCCATCCCTTGGAACGCTAGTCTACAAATGCCTGTATTTTACATGGAGTCTAAAAGCACATTACACCTTCATCACAAAGACAAATGCTTTAATTTCAGAAAATTAAAAATAAACATCCCTTTTGGTAAAGTTAAACAGAAGAAAGCATTTACAAGCCACTGTGATCACTTACTAGGCATTCAAAGCTAAAGGTATCAAGTAGCAATTTTGATGCTTAAAGTGACTTTACTAGTTTAATACTTGATTATAGAGCCAATTTTATACATTACAATTTCAGAATGGCAACCTTTGAAATTCTTTTTTGTGCTACTGAAATTGCAAGCAAATTTTATTATGAGGACTGCTTATTTCTATGACTGAGAATTGGGTAAGGCAAAATCAAGACCAGCTTTGAGCTTCTTCACTTGCAACAACATATGATGGTTTTTAATTACTTTTTACCAACAGATTCCCCAATGGTGCAAAGTACTCCCAAAGTAATTCCCAGTGGGAACAGCTTACTAGTAAAAACCAGCATTGCAGAAATTCTTATAAAATAAATGGAAAATAAGACTCTTCAAAAACACACTAGAATTTTAAAATTGACATAGACACAGCTACTGTTTCATGCTTTCAGTCTAAACTGAAGAATTTACTAGACAGGAGAACTTTAATTGTAAGCCATGATTATGTAAAAACCTTACCAAAAAACTGTATCATTAAGAGTACCCTCCCTTTAGTATTTCATTGTCATAATTTGATTCCTGCCTCCCCTCTCCCCTGCCTACTTAAGGGAAAATACCATGACATCTTTCTTCTGAATACAGCTCATTTCTTCCCATTGGCAGCAGACACATCCACATCTCCATGCATCCCACCACACTTAAGTGGCATAAGTAATTTTTCTCCCTTCAAAATATTGGATAATATGTAGCAAAACCTTTACATCATGGAAGTAAAAGGAGTATTAAAAATGCCTTGGAAAGATTAGAAACAGAGGCTCTAACTTATCAAGATTAAAGTGAAATGACAAAAAAAATGGTTTTGTGCAAGTCTTGTTACTTCTGAAGGTCAAGCATTTGTTTTTTTTCTTTTCTTCCCACCCTGACAAAATTCATGACACACTTGACACTAGAGAAAAAGGTCATCTTTAAAATTACTGCTCGTATAAAGTGCATTGTTCCACATTATCACCTTTTTTACCAACACAGTTGTCATGGAAAGAATGCTTACTCTTTTCAGGACTATGACTATTCAGTCATTTTTATCTCCTGATCAACTTCATCTTTGTTTATAATTGAGATCAGTCTTCAATTCGACTTTGTAACAGACCTGACAAAGGACTTCACTGTTGTTATTCAGCTAAATAAGGATTTTACACTAGATGTGGCACCTAAACAGACAAACTGATGTTAAGTTTGTTCTCCAGACTTTTGGATATGAATAAACAGAAGGTGGCATAAAGTAAGGACTTCTCAAAATCCTGGTACAACATTTGATATTTCTAAGCTATTAATACCAATTTAAATCAAATGGAAATTGATTAACTGAACAGCATTCAAGGAAAGATTGACGGCCTACACAGAACTGAATTTTCAGCTTCCCTGTTTATTTAGTAATGAGGGAGAAAAAAAATTACATACTCTAAGGTAACATATTAGGAATACGTATGGACTTTGAGCAAACATTAAAAAAATGAAGAAAATTAAAATTGTGATACAGACATTTTCTAAAACTCCATATATCTGAACTATTCATGAGGCCTATCCAACTGAGTATGTCTACGATTGAAAACAGAAGTAATGCCAAAAGTAGACTCAGGGTTCAGAACTATTTTTGCTACTGTGACATTTGTTTGTTTGGGGTTTTTTGGTTTGTTTTTCTTTTCAATGGCCAATGCTCTGTTAAATTGTTTTTAGTGCTAGTTAGCAGAGAGCTCATTATTATCAGCTCAGCAAATAGGTCCATTTGAGGATAAACAAAGCTTTACCTCATTTCAATGCGATAAAAGCAAATGTAAAAAAAAAACATTTGAATCAGAGGGTGAACACATCAGCTGTGGAAAAGGGATGTATTCTGTGCCTTCTTCACAGGAGCACACACATCTGGCAAATTTCACCAGGCAAAAAAGTATTCATGAGCTTGAAGATGCCAGTATTCTCTTTCTCGGAAGTTAACATAAGACAAGTACTCTTCATTGGGCTACTCTCATTTGATGGATTCTAACAGGTTTTAGTATTTAAAAGTCGTATGTTCAGTACAATTCATCCACAGTACGTTCTGAAGTGAAGAGAGAAAATAGACCATACTAGTCAAAGCAATATGAGAACAATTCATGAAAAGCAAACCTACTCTTCAGTAAAATTTGAGAAATGTAGGTCAGTAAAATCAATTTCTATTCTTCTTGCTCTGTGTGGGAAGACTACACTTTCAACTCATCAGAAGTGAATTTTCAATTCATAAGTCAATTTAATTGGCCATTTGAAAAACTACCAATTATGTTTCTAAAACCAATAGGCCTTTGAACAATGGAAGAATAAAACAGAAACACAAGAGTAGCTGAGTACACTTGAAAAACGAGGATGAACTTCGTACACAAAGAAGTTCTTGGTCCATAAAGGCGTTCCTACAGATGAATTAGAATGCCTAGATATGCTTATAAAAGCAGGTGCTCTTGGGAGATGAAAATCCGGCTCATCACATAGAAAAGCAATGCTAAAGATGGAACAAGAGACATGTACTCTATCCACAATTTAGTCAAGCTGTTTATAACTGTATGGAACTAAGTCATGGCACACTTGAACCTCTGATGCTCCCAATTTAGAATCACAGAACTGTTTGGACTGGGACCTTCTTATGTAAGTGGTTTTAACTTAACCTCTAAAATGTTATGGTAAGTTCTAATTACTTCTACAAATACATAAGGAAATAACATTTCTAAACTGAGTAAAAATATTTTCAAAACCAAGCTTTTTCAGTTACTGCAAGAAAATTAATTTTAAAACTGCTATTTTGGTACTTACACCTTTCAAAAACACTTTATGATCATTTAACTTTCGAAAACAGTTTAACATTTTGCAAATTAGTGCTTAAAGGTATCTCAAATGAGTTTATAAACAACATGTACTATCTTGATTAAGTCTTCTCAAAACTTTTCAAGAAATCAAGGAAGAATTGGGTCAACACTTTCAAGTAGTTCCCACATAATCCTTCCTGATTCTCTTCCTAATAAGCACTATTCAAATAAAAAATCTTTTGTAGATTAATAACTACCTACTATGGCTCGAACATAATATATACCAGAAATATATAGCTTACTTCCATTTAATAAAGATGAAATAAAACCAAGATGAAATAAAACCAACTCAGATTACCTAGTGTGGTAAAACCAGGATGGCCTGTATAATTCTTTCTGTAGGGCCGATAAAGAACTGCCATGTGAAATTTTAAAGTGTGATAGCAGAAAAGTCTGGTAATTTACTACACATGCTACCTGAAGCAGGCATAAATGTGAGGATATTCAGGACAGAAAGTTGTCCAGATATGGTTAAAGTATATTAATAAATTATATTAATACTGCATTAACATTGTAGTAATTAATACAGTATGTAGTATATAAATAGCATAAATGTTTCCAAAACAGAGTGAATGATAAGGCATGTAAGTCACTTGGAAGCCAAATAAAAAAAGCGGTACAATTTTGTTGAAATTAAAACAGTGTAAATTTCATTCCATCTGTAACTGACTTCAAAATTATCAGCTAGTAAAAAGCATTTTAAATTTAACTCCCATGAGGAAAATTGTTATTTAAGGTGAGGAAGATCAGGATTAATAGAAAAAATAATGTGGATAAACAAGATGACAAGAAAGACTGTAAAGACTTATAAAAACCCCCTGAGTAGGCCGACGAGAATGCGCCTTTGATAATCTGGCCACTACTTTCTTTAGCAATCTTGGTGGTAGATCTATATCGGCAATCTTAAAACATGTTGCTGTTAAAAAAGAACAAGGGATAAGAAGAGAGATGGGTTTGTGGACTGGAATAACAGAATCAAGAAAACATTTAATAAAATATATTCAATAGCATGCACTGGAGCATTTAACTTTGCTATCAGCTGAGGAGTTTCAATAAAGCAAAGGCTCATAAGGGTGACACTGTGAGCTGCCACTGTCACCCAGTCACAGATAAAAAGCCAATGAGATTTCTGGACACATCATTTAAGTATTATCCCAGAAACCATTGTATGGTGCACCAGTATTTCACAAGGGAAGGGCAGAGGGAGAGTGATATATTTGGCAAAGAGGATGTTTCAAAGCAGAGCCTGGTGATTTACAACACACCAGTGCAGGGGACTGGAAACAGTGATCCAGGTGGTCCTTTCTACTTCTACTCTTCCAATCTGGAATTCACAGAACAGTCATGAACACAAATAAAAAGGCCTAAATTAATTACTTTCAGAAACAAAGGCAGATGTCAGATTTTTATGATAAATCTCCTCCATACCAGCTCAGTGTTTGGGGTGGGTTGTTTTTGAGTTTTGGTTTTAAATTGGTGTGAGGGGGGGAAGAAATCAAATATCCACACTTAGGATTCCCCTAATGCAAAATTTCTCCGAACAGATTGTTTTAGAGAATAAAAGATGATTTAAACAACAATACTTTTTAGACTGAATTTAAGAAAGCCCTATCTTGCTTGCAAGAATAAAATGCAATGGGAAGGCACAGTTTCAAATTATGAGAAGAATGATATTTCAATCAAAGTTCAAAAGCAATTTAATCCACAGACTTTGGGGTTACATTTTTTTTTACAATTTTTACTGTACAGGAAGAAGAAAAAAATCATCTGGGAGGGAAACAAAAATATTCCCTATCAGACATCAAGAGGATAGCTAAAATTTGGAAAACAAGAATAAAATAGAAGTAAAGAGACTACTGCTGTCATATAAACAGCTGAGATTCACTAGACTCCTATTCCATAACTTTAAAGGAGCTTTCAAATGACTGAGGCAATAATTTCATTTTTTTCTGTCTACTCTACAAGTTGAATGAAATTGTCTAAAAATAGACTTATTTAAGGATCCTTCAGACCCTTCAGTTCTCTCAACTGCTTTGAGATTTAAAATATACTTCTATAATGAACATTCATTATACATTACTTAATATTGCTAATCCTGTATAAAATAAGCCTATACATCTTTTTACAGTACTGCTTCAAATATTAGGAGCATGTTATTAGTTCAATTTAATTACAACACATAAAAGTAACACATGTATATCTAGTAACTTAAAGCCAATAGCAGTAAGTTTTTCCATAGGCATTAAAATATTGAGCATAGGCATTAAGATATTGGGCATTTTAGTACTGGCAGGTAATTTCAAACCACCATTATTGAAATCTTTTTCCTTCTTACAGTAAGCAGCAGATACTGCCTCTCCTGACAGCTATAGAATAGGTAATCCTTTTAGGGAAGCAGATTTATGAGCTGATAGACAGTTATTTCTGTTCCTGAAACAACTGCAGTCTTAAATTGGGCTACTGACCCCTCAGATGCTGACGGAGAGCAAACATCCTCTTCAAAGCCATAGCTACTTCACATGCACACTCTGGGAGGGCTACTGAGTGTGCTTGACTTAACAGTAACAGCCAGCTAGAGAATACAGACAGTATTTTCATCAGTGAGCATTACAGGCAGCATGAAGACAATGAGCAATTCACAAGTGAAAAGCTCTTGTTATTAACAGCAGCAAGAGAGAATTTGAATGTCAGTGCTAGCAACGCACCAAGCTCATAAATCCCCAACACACAATAGTCAATGGCTGAAGGTGCATCAGTAAGACTTATTCAAGCCTTCTGCTGCCCTTCCCAGAGGCCTAGATGGCTGAAAAGGGATTTTCTTTGAGTTTTTGTTTTGGAAAATTCACAGTTGGTGACCCAGCACTCAGCTTTTTCAGTACAGCAACATGCTTGTCAATATGCACCCCACAGCTATAATTTGACTCCAGTCTTTAATAAATCTCTGAAGACTTGTGCTAGTTGGTGTTCCAATCCCAACTCTATGGAACTGGAAGAGGAAAATCCAGGCCACATTTGCACAGGTGTTCTACAGAAGACACCCAATTCCTCAAGAGTATCTATTTTGTCGTGTGAGCTACACACCTTGCAAGTTCACCATTACTCAGAAGAAACAGTTTTAAAAATCTAAGAAATTTTAGCTTCTTTACAAGAGTTAAATGCTGGTTTCAAGGCTCTTTTAAGAAATAAAAGCTGAACAACCCTAAATTTATATTACAGTGTAGTAGAGATTAGGCTATTAGTATCCTATTTGCTGTCTGCAATAAAATCCTTAAAAATGCCTCCACATATTTTAGAGACTCAGGCTTGTGACATGATGTAACACAGCATGAAGGCTTCTAGCCATAAGCAGCATCACTTGGCCTTACAAGACATATGTTCACCAAGACCAAATGAATGCAAGCAATCAAGAATTTCTAATAATCATGAAGTCACACATTTCAAAGACTATTATAAATTGTCTGGCAGGTACATGTGAAGATGAGCTATAAGTAGAACAGTTTAGGTGGCAACCTGTTAATTTTAAAGTTCCTGCTGAAAAAAAATTCAGATTTACTATTGCAAGCAATTTTCTTTAACAAATCATATGCACTCTGTGGAGGTGAAAACATAGTAACCTGTTCCATATTCTCAATGCTCATATTTTCCATCTTCCTTTATAATGTTTCTGCATAACCCAGAAAATGCAATTTACTTCCAAATTTTTTTTAAAGTTCTACGTTAAAATGGCAAACTGCAGACTCAGTTTTTACTAGCTGAGACTGAACTAAAATCAACATTATTCTTATCAACAAATCACTCTTCACACATATGTGTCAATACTCAATAGAATTTTTTGCGGGTGATACTTCCTTCAGTCTGCACATGTCAACATTTACCAGTAGCATTTGCTTTTGAAGTGTTTTGAGGAAATAAGCAGATTCTTCTTGAAAGGACTGATGAACACAGACAAGAGGAGTTGGAATTTACTCTCAACCCTGCTATTCAGATAGAAGTCAGAAGAGAAATCGCAACTCAGGTGTCAGTATCACACCCCAAAGAACCATACATTTCAAGGAGAAATCTGTGACTACTTAGAGGTCAGAAGAATTCAACATCACCAAGCTAAGTTACAGATCTCATAGTCAAAGACCTAAGCAGACTATAAACAATCAAGCAAATAAATCTTTTAAAAGACATTATTGAAACCTCCTTCACATTAGGAGAAATTGTTAAATGTTGAAAGCCAAGTCTCAAATGTTCTACAATATCCAACCTCCACAAAGCTTCTGGTTATTCTTTAGATATGTATCAAAGCCAAAAGCTAGAGTGGAATAAATTGTTCATTAACTCTTCAAACACTTTTAAAGATGGCAGAAAACTACATTGGTAAATCAGCATCATTAAGGGTGAATCACTAATGGGCAAGAATCTGAAGAAAAGCCAAGTTAGCCAATGAGAAAAACAATTATTACATAAAGGAGATTTCTGGACATATAGGGTAAATTGCAGATTCAACTACCTCTATTTGAGTGACTGCAGAAATCTCTACTCCTGAAAACTTCCTATTGTAGATTAGAAGTCCAGAAGGGGAACTTGGAAGAAATACCAAACACGTTTAAAGGTCTGCCTTCAATATACATGGAAAACATTCAAAAAAAGATAAGTGTTCAGAGAAGAAAAGCTTTGAAAGGTACAGAAAAATTGATGGTACACTCTGGGGCTATAAAATGTTTATCCTACAGAAGCTGGCCAAATTCTGCCTAGAGTAAGTGCAGAACTTGCTGACAAATCAAATACAGGCAGATACCACATTAAAAACTGCTGAATAGGATAATGCACGTGACTAAATATGAAGACTTGAATTAGGAAATATCATTTGGCAAAGTAAGAGTGACAATCATTTAAAACACAGTGGGTTATATTAGCTCAAGATGTAATGGGTCTGACCGAGCTGGAGTTAAATTTCCCCATAGCAGCCCTCCCAGTGCTGTGCTTTGCACTGAGATCTGGAAAGGTGCTGATAACACCCCCGTGTTGTGGCTCCTGCTGGGCAGGGCTCGCACAGCACCAAGGCTGTGGGATGGGGTGGACAAGATCTTGGGAGGGGACTCGACTGGGACAGCTGACCCAAACTGACCAAAGGCATATTCCATACCATATAATGTCAGCTGAACTATAAAAGCTAGGAAAAGAAGGGGGGAACATTGGTTTGTCCTCCAGAGCAACCACTAAGTGCATGAAGCCCTGCTTCCCAAAAAGGGCAGACATTGCCTGCTGATGGGAAGTAGAGAATAAATCTTTGTTTTCTTTTGCTTCTGAATGCAGCACTGCTTTGCTTCTTCATTAAATTGCTTTTGTCTTAGCCCACACGTTTCACTTTATTTTCTTTCCCCTGGTCCAGCTGAGAGGAGGGGTGGGAAATGATAGAGCAGCTTGGTGAGCACAATACCACACACACCCCACCACATATAAACAAACACCAAAATTCTAAGCAAAAGTAGTTCAGCAGTTTTGGAGGCCTAAACACTATTTGAAACATTGAAAAAAAAAACCCAGCAGATTTCCATCCAAAAGCCCCAGCACCCCAAAAAAAGAAAAAAAAAAAGTCAGAATATATGCTTGCTTCTGTTTCTCTGGAAGGAAGCCTGATCGGACATGGAGAAGGAAAAAAAAAAAGCAAGGTTGCATTGTCTCACTTTGGGACACATTCATGAAGTTACTGCAATATTTGTCACAAAAAAAGTGTGTGCCCTTTTGTTATATCCATGTTCAAATTTAAATTCCACATAGAAAGCAAGAGGCTGCATTTATACAGACAGGCCATATAGCTCTTAAGCATCCTTTCACACAGTCTGTTTTCACATGATAAAGCTGTCTGTTCAGCAGGCAACTTCTGCTGCTAACAACTGTTTTGTACTTAACACACAGTGTTGCACTAAGGTTAAGTTTCTTCAAATCCATCCTTCACTTCCCCCTCTTGTACTTACTTGTCTTAGATTCAGTTTTTCTTAACTCTGTCTTCCCAGCCATCTCTAACAACACAGGCTTGAGAAATACCATGCTTTTAAGTTCTTTCCATTGTCAAGCCATGCAAACGTACATATGGTGTAAAAAGAACAACCATAAGATTTTCTTCAAGGACCAATAAATTTCTCCACATAAAGTCTATCACTAAAGCAGACAAGTTTGTATTCTGGGTTCTAGTAAATAGGCAGACTAATAAAGCAGAGTTCTGGAAATCCTTTAGAACTTTTGCAAGACTGGACAAAGAAAGAAGAAACTGCAAGGGAAAGGTTGCTAGAACAGTTTGCAAATAGCCCAATATAGCAAAGGCTCTTCTTCAGGACTAGAGTCCTGGGTACTTTCTCTGTCCCCACAGCATCTTTATCTTCAGCACTGGTACTTCTGCTTCCACAGGACCAGAGCTTAAACTCTAGAATTCAGGTCTCGGGTGAGCTACAGAGATCTATATGCTGAAGCACCTGGGATGGCTGACAGTACAAGAGAATTTACACAAGTACCATCCACTTTGAACTGGTGCAAAGGCTGGTTTCACATTCTGGGACATTCTCACAAGAGAAGTCTATTCTCCTTTTCACTGCACCTTCCCTTTTGATATTCAAGGAAGGAAACTCCTTAACTCTCAGGCAGGCAGCAGCTCTGTCCAATTCTCTTCCACAAAAACAGATGCACTTTCCTTCCCTGACTGCACTTATAACTGCATCTCCTAGGTTGCAACCATACAAACACACATTAAGGTAACAAGTAGAGACAGGATCAAAACATTATCTTCTCTTGCTGCTGGAATCAAGACTATGTAACAAAAGGAGGAGACAGGAAACCCCACCTAAGAAATGCACAGTTGCCCATATGATTCAAAAAACCAGAAGCACACAGTACTCACCTAATCACTGCACACCCTTCTGTAACTGTAAAAGCACACAATTACAAATGACAGACCTAAACACAGAAATTATTATTGACCATGGAAGGGACATATGCCTAGATCATTATAAGTTATCAGCAGGCAGAGCTTCCATATTTCATTCAGTGGAGAACTCATCTTGATCCACCCACGTCATACACAAATCCTAATGCAAATAAGTTAAACCATTTTTACATCAGCAGTCCCTACAAATGTATGTGAAAAAAGTAGATTGGAAGACAAACAAAACAAAAAGCCCAACTGAATAGTCATGAATACTGGCAGAGAAGTTTGAAGGTAAACGGAGACAATATATGGCCAGTCATCAGAATAAAATCACTCTTAAATACAGAATACTGAGACTATACAGGAAAAAAGCAAACTAAAGATGACAAGAAATCCAGTCTATTAATTTCACTGTCAACAGCTTTGTCCTTTCCCCCCTGCCCCAAAGCAGATATATTGATTAACCTTATAAAAAGTATTTGGAAGCCAGGACTTCATTTGCCTGTATTTTCAGATGAACAATTGCTGGCTACATTGAAAATTTTTCTTAGATTCCCTTCTGACACTGCAATCAATATTTTAAACCTCTTCATATTCACTAGATTAGTACTTCCAAACGATTAAGGAAAAAAAAATCCACTAGTTTAACTTGGTTTCCTGAAACTGAAAAATACATTGAGACCAAGACCATGGTGTGTTTAAATTGCCAACAGTGACAAAAAACCCCCACATTTTGGTTTTACAGTTTTCAGAATGAACTTTCTTCTGTACTCAATATACACTATTCTAAAAAGCATACCATTAATACTGAGAGAAATATAACAAGAAAAAGGTCAACATGAAACATGATATAATTTTAAAAACCATCTTGTATAGCCCTATCAAGCTGCTGTAATCATTTGTGCAGCATTAGATGCACACTTTGGATTTCCAAAGGTTAAACAGAACCACTGAGCACTCTTCCCAATATGCAACTTCATTAGGCATATCAAGGACAACAGGGTCATTAGGAGCAGTCAGCATGATTTTATCAAGGGGAGGTCATGTCTGACCAACCTGATAGCCTTTCATGAAGACATAACCAGGTGGACAGGTGATGGTAGAGCAGTACATGTGGTTTATCTTCATTTCAGTAAGGCATTTGACACTGTCTCCCACAGTATCCTTCTGGCTGAACTGAGTCAGTGTGGTCTGGATAATCAGTAGTGAGGTGGATTGTGAACTGGTTGAAGGAAAGAAGCCAGAGAATTGTGGTCAATGGGATGGAGTCTAGCTGGAGGCCTGTAACTAGTGGGGTCCCACAGGGATCGGTGCTGGGACCAGTTCTTTTCAGCATATTCATCAATGACCTGGGTGAGGCCAAAGCGCACTGTCAGCAAGTTTGCTGCTGACACCAAGCTGTGTGGAGTGTCTGACACAGGAGCAGGCTGTGCTGCCATTCAGTAAGACTTGGACAGGTCGGATGGTTGGGCAGGAAGAAGTGTAATGAAATTCAACAAGGGCAAGTGTAGAGTCTTGCACCTGGGAAAGAACAACCCCAGGTACCAGTATAGGCTGGGGACTGATCTGTTGGAAGGCAAAGGGGAAAAAGATCTGGGGGTCCCAGTTGATGGGAGGCTGACCACAAGCCAGCAATGTGCTCTTGTGGCCAAGAGAGCCAATGCCATTCCGGGGTGTGGCCAGTAGGTCTAGAGAGGTTTCCTGCCCCTCTACTCTGCCCTGGTAAGGCCACATTTGTAGTACTGTGTCCAGTTCTAGACACCCCAGTTCAAGAGGGACATAGAATTGCTTGAGAGAGTCCAGCGCAGAGCCACAAAGATGATTAAGGGAGTGGAGCACCTCTCTTACAAGGAAAGGCTGAGGAAGCTGAGGTTCTTTAGCTTGGAGAAGAGGACACTCATGAGGGAAGACCTCATCAATGTTTATAAATACATATAGGGTGAGTGCCAGGAGGATAGAGCCAGGCTCCATCTTCTCGGTGATGCCTGATGACAGAACAAGGGGCAATGGGTGGAAGCTGAGGCATAGGAAGTTGCATGTAAACATGAGGAGAAATTTTTTCACAGTGAGGCTGACAGAGCACTGGAACAGGCTGCCCAGGAGGGCTGTGGAGTCTCCCTCCCTGGAGATATTCAAAACCTGCCTGGACACGTTCCTGTGTGATCTGGTCTAGGTGATCCTGTTCTGGCAGGGGGGGTTGGACTGGATGATCTTTTGAGGCCCCTTCCAGCCCCTGACATTCTGTGATTGAAGTAAAAACAAAACCAAAAAACCTCAGCCAAACAACTTTTTAAATTTTCATCCTAATATGAAAAAGCTTTGGCAAATTTAAGTAGAATAGCCATGTCAAGATATAGGTATTGCAGTCTGGGAGTCTGAAGTAGGGTATGTAATTTAAGGAAGAAAGACGTTCTGGAAAAAGGTTCAATTTTTTTTCCAGTTACCAAAAAGGCTGATGCTAACAATTTTCTGCATAGTTGCATAGAGAAAACAATCTGTAGGACATTTGGTATGTCAGAGATGTATTAGACTTGACTAAATTACTTAAGTTTCTTCAAATACTTAGGTGGTTATTACTTTGCCAATTTTTTATTAGAGAAGTTGTCAGGCACTTAGTAAAAAACAGCTAATGTATTTAATTTGACACACCATTTTGAAGGTATAAAGCTGGTAGCAACTTAAGCTTTTTAATAATTCAAAATTCATACTGGACTAAAAAAGAGAAACCTGTGACCATAAAAAAATCACTGTCATGAAACATTAAAAAAGGGAATATGATGGAAATGTTTTGCAAACACAGTCATACATTAATTGGAGACTGCAGCATTTAAGTAATACAAACACTTTTAAAATCAGATATTTTTTAAAGCCTTTTTAAAAACTCTGTGCTCCAATTCTTCTAAAATTACTTTTTAATAACTTTTCTGAAAGACTTTCAGCTTCTCTGAAAATACCAAAATCTTTACGAGATATTAGACATGCCTCAGAAGCCATACCACATGGTTAGACCACGGTTAAAGCTTCACCAGTATATTACTGCATATGTACTGGCTACTCCACCTTCTCTCTCATTCCAACACGCCAGCCTTCTGCTTTGCATCAAAAATCTACACAGAAATGAAGAAACTGTATCATGGAACTGATACAACTGAAAAATAACCAGGAACAATGGTTAGTTTTTGGCCGCACTGGTGTCTCAGTGCAGACCTAGACCAAAGAATGCAGGCCAATCAAGTATATCCCCCCCAAAGAGGAGTCATTTTTTACAATGAGGGTGGTGAAACACTGGACTTGTTGCCCAGAGAAGTGGTAGAAGCACCATTCCTGGAAACATTCCAGGTCAGGTTGGACGGGGCTCTGAGAAACCTGATCTAGTTAAAGATGTCCCTGCTCACTGCAGGAAGGTTGGACTAGATGACCTTTAAAGGTTCTTTCCAACCCAAGCCATTCTATGATTCTATGTTTTCCACTCAAATCTGCTACCTCATTAAACACACCATTACAGTCAACCACCCCCCAAGAGGTGTCTGGGCTATAGTTCAAGCTGTACTTGTTAAGCACTGAATATAAGAGTACACGCCAGATTTCTATCTTTTGAAGATGACTGGAAAAGGATCCACTTAGACCCAAAACAGGCTTTTTCCTTTTTACCCCACTGAACCTACACTTCAACGTTGACCCCAATGAGTTCTTCAGAACTCAAGTTTGTGAAAACTAATCTTATGAGAGGTGCTAACAAGTTTGAAAAAAAAAAAAGGGAAAGAAAAAACAATCAAGGTGAAAAATAATCACAAAATGTCAATGCCAAGGATATCAAATGGAGGACAGCATTTAATACACTAAATACAACTGAGCTGGTTTATCTTTTCCACCAAAGGAAACAGACTTGTCATACCACATCTTTGCCCATTTGGCCCGGAGAAACAAAGTTTAACATCTTATTTCAAAACTTTAAAAACCCAAAACAGTAGCAAGCAGGAAATGCACACAGAGAGAAGTCTCGACAAGAACGTAGTTGTTAAACACCTCATTGGGGAACCAGTGACTACACAGCGGTAGTTTAATAAGTCATCTCTCATCTGGGAAGGAAGTTCAGCTGGATAGAAACTTCATCTGAATTCCAGCTCACTGGCTTAGGTCACTCTTGTCAAGATGGTATCATACTGAGAGAGACTAGTAAGTTTAGGAGAAGTAAAAATGGGGTGCTTTACCCACTTGGATATTTTACTTTCCAATATCCAGAGACAACCACAGTAACAGATAAATTAGGCCTGAGGTAATATCTGAAAGGACTCTTATGGACACCTACTTAATAGCTGCAGGTAACTGAACTGGTCCACCAGGACCCTGAAGAAACAGAAAAATGTGGAATATGCACATGGTGGTTTGACCATGGCTGGACATCAGATGTCCACCAAAGACCCTCTTCAGCTGCACAAGGGAGACAAAATAATGAAGGGCTAGCAGGTCAAGATAAGGACAGAGAGATCACTCACCCATTACTGTCACAAGCAAAACAGACTCAACTTAGGGAAATTAGTTTAAATTATTGAAAATCAAATCAGAATAGAGTAATGAGAAAAAAACCTGCTAGTGTACAGGCCCCCCATGTGGTCACAGGTCCTGCCAGGACCCTGCTCCAGCCTGGGCTTCCCATGGGGGCACTGCTTCCTTTGGGCATCCACCTGCTTCAACACAGAGTCCTCCATGGGCTGCAAGTGGATGTCTGTTCCACTGTTAATCACCAGGAGCTGCAGGGGGACATCCTGCCTCACCATGGTTTTCTTCACAGGCTGCAGGGGAATCTCTGCTTTGGTGCCTGGAGAGCACCTTCTCCCCCCTTTCTTCACTGACCTTGGTATCTGCAGAGTTGTTTCTCTCACATATTTTCACTCCTTTCTTTGGCTGTGATTGATGCAGTGTTTTGGTTTTTTTATTCCCCTTCTTAAATACATTATCAGAAAGATTCTACCACTATCACTGATGGGCTCAGCCTTGGCCAGCAGCAGGCCCATCTTGGAGCTGGCTGGCATTGGCTCTGACATAGGAGAGGCTTACAGCAGCTTCTCACAGAACCCTGTAGCCCTCCTGCTACCAATTCCTTGCTACACAAACCCAATACAATGCAATGACACAGTAGTAGCATACATGCAGTCTCCTAAGTGCTCCCTTTCGTTCCAAGATGCATCCAAAGCAGACAGACTTGACCAAAGCATCAAAAATTCCTGGATCCCATTTTGTACTAACCTCCTCTGCAGGTTTACAGCCATCTGGATGATCCACTAGCACTGATGGCAAAATCCTGATACATTGCTGTAGAGCGCATGTGGTAGGAACCATAGGGCAACAGATTGGCCTAGGCCATTCTGACATGAACGTAGAAGCAAAAGAGGTCTTCCATCCACAAGGTCTTAAGGCTGTCCTAGAAGAACAACACAAATTCAGGTAAGTTCCAGACTCCATTCTGGCAGAACTTGAGGTGGAAAGGGAAGGGAAGGAAAGTTTCCCAGCATTTAACAATTCAAAATCAAAAAATCCTGTGCAAGGAAAGAAAAGCTAAAAGATTGCTTCTAAAAAGAGGCAGTGAACTAAGTCTGTGAGGAAAACAACATATGCAGGATAGAGTGGAGAGGTGGAACAAGTCATCAAAATTTTTAGCCTTTCAGATGATATGATTTAAGTGGGAGGACTGCCTGTCCTCCCAAATAAGCAGTTATCTATTTTTGAGTTCTATATATGTCACCCTCTATCCAATCATGAGCACTTAGCACAACAAACTAGGAATTGTTCTTGATAAGGCTAGAAAACAGCCTCCTCAACAGCACACGTTCACGTGAGCAGCTCTCCAGATGATCATTCTTTTGGACTAAATTTTCCCATATATATTCTAGTCTACAGACGTAGGGGGTTTTCACATTTTCATCTCCCACCCACAAGTTAAACATTAGCATTTATAATGACAGCTTTTGTTAAAAAAAGTGTTATTAAGCTAGCACAGACCTGATGCTTTAGTAGTAATATTTTTGCATTTCTAAAAAAAGTGACACCTAAAAAATGATGCCTGAGACTTTCCAAATGTTATCTGTTAATTTCAGCAATATTGAATGAATTCCTTCAATTATCTTCCTTCACACAGTTTAACAGAGCAATGTCTGAAGGAAATTCTAAGCATCCAAAAAGTAAACAAAATATCTTGAGAAGAAAGCAAATTTTTTGTTCAGCTTTTAATGAAATTGTACCTTGCCTGCACTCAAGTAATATTTCCCGTATATTATGAGATTTGATTGTATTTGCCATATTATATATGAGCCTACTAAGTTATCCGAGGTTATTGCTTTTCCTGTTTATACCATTAGCTTTATGTATTTGCTGTCCAGATTAAAAACTATATACAAGGGAGGAGAAAAAAAAAAAGATGCTGATACTATGATAACATGACAGTATGACGGAAATATATGGTAAGGAAAGCTAAGATTGGCAGCAATAAAAAAAATATGTTTGTCAACTGCTTCTTCTGAAACAATTTATTATCCCAGTACTGAGTCAAGTGAATGAAGGATAATACTTTGCAGTTTCCCACTTTTTGCATATAAAAGTAGAAAGGAAAAATATCTCAGCTCCTGATTTGGCTCTCCATTTGAGGCTAGATTATCAAAATACTGGAAATGCATATGGACAGAATAGATATAGTAAGCAGTTTTATATCCACCGAACTGGTTTATAGCCCGAGTTCTTTTAGGACTGGCTACAGATCTCCCAGAAATAATACTTAGTACCGAATCTGTAAAAAAATAAGTAAGTTTCAAAGGGCCAGAAAAATATGGATTCACAAGATGATCCAAGAGATACCCAGCAGGACACCTAAGGTAAGTCACATGGTTGCTACCTTTCTGAGAGTGTTAATTAAGATATCGTGACATAATTCTGAAGATAGTCAATTGCCTTTATCAAATCAAATTAGTCACAGCCTTCAAGAAGGTTAACACACAGACTTCTATGATACATCTACTAGGCTCTACACATTGCACTGTAACATGCAATACACAAAAAAGTGACTTGCTTGTATTAAGTTCTTTTTTCATATCATTTGTCTTAGTAAAGCTCAAGTGTGCCTTACAGAGGTGAAGAACATGTTTCCATTTTTTTAGATGGGGAAACTAGTCCATTACTGGCTAAGTGGCTGGCAAATCTGTGAGCAAGTTTTATTCTATCTGCTCCCGAGTTTTAACTGAAGTATCTATCTATATACATGTATCCAGTTAGATGAAGACCCATATTTTAGTAATCTTGCTATTTTATATATTTTTTCCAAGGATTCTGAGACAACAGGCTCTTTGTTCAGTGCTGTCCAGACATGGGACAGAAAGAGCTCTTGTAAAACACAGATGAAAAGGCAACGGGATCAGGACACAGAACCGATCGCTGTTGCCATCAGTAAGCGGGGCACATCTACCAAGAGCAGACATTTGCTTATGTGTAGTGAACTTCCACACGCTTAAAAGTTTGTAAATTCCCTTGATCTTTTCTTTGGGTTACGAAACTGCCAATTCAATCATTCCTTCTGCACATACCACCTCTTCTAAATTGATAGTCATTACCATTACCCTCCTAAGGCAAATTAATTGTGCCTACATCTTTCTTGAAGTACAGTGGCCAAAACTGACTCGCTACTTGTACCTTACGATACAGAACAGAGCAAAAGGTTCAACTCTACACATCCTCCAGATTACACCACCATTTATTCATGCCAATACATCCACACACCTTTTCTTTCTGAACAATGCTGCATTCTTAACTCTCATTTTATAATATGTTGTTTGTCCTAGAGTGGCATGGGGAACAGGGTGGCAGAAAATAACCTTAAAGCCATTGTTCTCCATCTTTTATTTTTATGTTGTTTTGACCCAAATATAAAACATTTCACTTACTCTTCTAAATCATATGGTGTTACTTCAAGTCATCTTTCCAACATTCAAGATTCTTCTCAGCCTCATGTACCTGCGTTTATTCCCAAACACATCTTGTCTTTAGATTTGATAGCCATATGCTATTCCACTACACAATTCATGAACAAGAAAAAAAATAGATCTGTCTACTGTTAATCTAGTGATTTTACACACATCCTAAACTAACTTTTTTTATCTAGGCCATGTTTCCTTAGCCTGCTCTGTAAGAGTAGCACATGTGGCTTTGCCCAGTCCACAAGCTTCCTGTTGTAGGGGATGTTAGATGGGCTGGATTATGTGTTTCTGATCTTCACAACAGGCTTCCAAAGTTGCTTCTCTAACTGCACGTTCAAGGAGAGGATCGTCTTACTTGTAACTACATCTCTTTGGTACATTTCTATTTTAGCTGTATTTCCCATTATCCCTAGTCAAGAACAAAAACTAAGGCACAATACGCACACAGAACCGGTTGGTGATTTTCTCATGGTTCTGAGTCAAAACAAAAGCCATTTTAGCCAGAAACAGGCAAAAAAACCAAGGCGAGTAAGATGCACCGTAACCTTTAATTTTCCTTATATACATTCAATGTCACCCAGAAGAAAAGTAAATAATCTACACACACTGCTGATGTGGACATGGAAGCGGGTTAGGAGACCTGGACACCAAGAACAGAATGCACACATGAACAAAGCCAATCAAGCATCTGCTGCAATAGCAGTTACCGGTAGCCATCAGTTTTCAGTGCTCCCTACCATATCACACTGCTACACAATTTAAACTGAAGACTACTTTTGCTTTAAACTGTACATACAAATAGCCTACAGGCTTCAAATGAAAATGCTGGAGCTGGGGTACTGGAATTTGGAATCCAAGCAGCTTCTGTGAATAAGTTCTTACATCAACTCCAAGTATTTTGCAGAATGTAAGCTGAGGATGATTCTAGGCAGAGATTGCCCTTGCCAGTAAATTTTACTATCCTGTTTTATACTCCACTAGCACCAGCTAAACGTTCTGTCATCACAAGCACCAGACCCTCTTCACAGTGGATCCCTTAGCTTCTGTAACTGGCACCTAACAATGAAGAAAGGTTTATTGGAAAACTGACCTTTCAGAGGAATCTAATACTCTGAGCTTTTATTTAAATCGTCATCTTTCTTAGCCAGCCACTAAATTTTAGCCATCTTGACATGCTGACCAGCATCCCAGCCACAGTGTTTGTAGAATGAAAAATATAATTGTTTTGTATTCAAGTGTCTATACTGAACAGTCTCACTATTTGCCTTCCTATTATTCAAAGAACTTTCTTCTGACACATTTAATGTTGATAACAGCAACAATCATGTAGTGCTACCTAAGCACAATGAAATACCTATTCCTAACTGTCACTCTACCTCACTTACCAATTTTATCTCTTCCTAAATATCATACGGATTAGTTGTATTTTTTTTCAGTCATGCATTAACTTCCCAGCCTATACAGTCAATTTCTGCTTATTTAGTGACACATCTCCACCCACACAAAATCATACAGCTGCCATAAAGTATATAACCAACTCCCATTTTGTCAGCTTATTTTACTACCAGCTCAGTCCAGTGGTATGACCCTGCAAACGTCAGAAACATCAGAGTAAAGGAGTTAACAGGAAAGCATGAGGAGGAGAAAAAAAATATTAGCCTGCCATGAAACTTCAGAGAAAACAGATTTATAACAATTATAAACCAGTATCTTCTACTAGTTGGTCTTGAAATAACCAACAATATATTAATAAAAAAGCAGAGCATACAACAAACCCACCACAGTTTTATTCCTTAAGTCTCTAAGAAATAATAATATGAATAAGTTAATAAATACTATCCAAAGTTTTTTTCCTGCAAGCAATTTGTAGGGGGGGAGGGGGCAGTGAATAAAAAGAAAATTCATAGGCATCACTTACAATTGGCCAAACCATAAACACAGGTATGTGTTTGACAGGTGTAATGCACATACTGCTATCATACTATCTCCCCAAAACTTACAAACATTGTCAAGGTAACAGTTTGTCCTGGTTTGGGTGAAAACAGGACTAATTCTGTTCAGTGATTTTACTTTTCAGTTCAGTACTTCTAATTAACAGCACTTTCTGAAGTTAGCAGCATGTTTTTGCAGTGCCTGCTGCCAGCAGTGATAACAGCCCATGTTTNTTAATCATTAAAGCTGTTCTAGTTTCCTTTTCTAATCACAAAGTCTCTCTCCCTTATTCCTTTCCTCTTCCCCTTTTGGGAGGGAGGGGAGTTAACAGAGAGCATCTGTTGGGTCTTAGGGGCTGCCCTGACCCTAAACCATGACACAGTTATTTTGATCAGGATGTCATCTAAAGTATATGTCCTTACCTTTCTTAGCCTTCACCAATAGGTTATTCATCAACCAAATGAAAATTCTTGCATGTACTGACATGCAAATGACAAGACATGCAAACACGTCTTCCTCTTGCAGGCTGCCTGCATCCTTCTGTCTCCTGGGGACACTAACTCAACACAATCCAACATTAGTGTATGAAAGGGACCAAGAGTGACTGAAGCCATGGGGATCTTTCTTTAAGCAAATATTACTTTTAGAAGTCAACCATAAAATGTCTTTCCCCACAGCACCCCCAAATCAAGCAAGCTTATCTTTAGTTTGCTTGAGTGTACTACACTGCTGGAAAGCACAATAGAAAAATGAAAATAGGAGTACTGTGTCTACTATTCAGCATCATTACTGAATCTCTTCAGACTGCAGAAAGACCTCCATAATTCAAACTGTACCTACTCAAATTGCACAACTTGGAAAATAAATAAAAAAGCTATCTTTTATAACCTCACTACTGTTCTCTACAAAGAAAACCCTAATTATTTGCAAATCAGAAACAGCACTACAGGTCTGTAAAGACAATGGGAGTCTTTAGCAATCATGAGTCAAAAATATTAGCAAAGCAATCAACCAAACCAGTTTATTTTCATAGCATTAACATACATCAGCCTTAAGTTTGAGCATGGAGCATCAATGCTCTAGGCATGCTTGCCTTCAGCAGGACTATCAACAAAGAGTTGTGTGTTGACTGCTGTGGGCTGGCAGCCACCCTCTGCACCTTCTCTTCAGCCACCAAGGAACACTGCCCTCATTGTTCCAAAAGTATGCAAAGCAACCAGCACAGATTCATACAGAGGATGTGAGCCACAGTGCAAAATGCATTAGACACCTCTCAGCTCCTTCAGTTGACAAAGCATTCACTATGAAGAAGCCCAGAAGTCAAGAAAATAAGAGTTAGTGTCAACTACAAGTTTTTTGTTTGTTTTGTTTGTATATAAAGAGTGGGTATTTAGTTTCTCAGTAACATTTCTTTTTTAATGGGCTATTGAAAACTTGAAGACTGGGCTGCACTTCTCTCAAAATCTCCACCTTCCTATTCTGTTCTGTAGTATTTTGAACTCCAATCTTATCTCTTTTCCCCCTGCTCACAAAAGCTCAGATGGGACCAGCAACAGATACACACCCCTGACATTACAGTGTGTTTCCTGTACACAAAGCACCAACTTTGGACCTCATTGACAACTCTTCACCACAAGTCACATGAAGCTCAGGAGACATCAGATATTTATCACTTACTATAACAGCTCAAGTAGTTATTTTCCTCAAAAAGCAGAAGTATGGCAAAAGCCTTAAACCAAGAAGCAAAAACTAGGCTGAATCATCAACCCTCTCCAGTATTCCAACTGGCATAAACCTCAGCTACCCATATATAAATGTGCATAGGTAAGTACACAAAGGTTTCTTCATTTAGCTTCTATGAACATGGCCTGACTTCCAATTTCAGTACTGTTCTTTGCTCCTGGAAAACAAAGATAGGATTCTCCAATTGAAAAAGACAGTGTTTTCTGTTTAACCTATTCTACTCTTCCCTGCCTTGAAAGAAAAAGATTAAAAATTCCCAGACGTACTGAGGGAAAACATCCTATTTATGAATATAAACCACTTAAATATATAACTACATTAAAATCCATCACAGCTTCCCTCATAAATGTTCAGTATAATTTCATGTCCCATGGTGATCAATGCTTTCTTCAACAGTGAAAGAGCTTCAAGTATAATACTCAACTGAATAATCTGTAACCTCGTTTTCTGATCTGATGCAAAAAGACCAAAAGTAGGAAAGCTTATGGAGGAGAGTGTGGGAGAACAGAGCTGAGAAAAAAAAAGAATTTACCTAAGTTATTGTTATACCCAGTTCCTCCATTTCCACTGATAAATTTTAATGAAACTACAGAGAGTGAGATAACTGCAAGTATCTCCCATTACCTCAGAGATGATCAGAGGGATGAAAAATTATGGACATTCAAATATGCTGCTTTAATGGTGCTTAAAAGATCGCAATCTCAGCCTTCCACAGGCCACAAAATCGTTTCGCAAGTGGCAACAGGCAACTGTGGTATAATAAAACTATGGCAACTCTGTCCTATATGCAGAGGAAGGGAGCTACAGAACTGTTTACTAACCAAAGGCTTAGCTTTTTGGGAGGTCACGCACACAGGATTATAGTGTGTGCTACTGCATACCATTTAAAGTGAGAAGGGGGGGGGAGTTATCTCATCAAGGTCCTAAGACCTGCTATTCACAACAGGCAGTACTTGAAATACATCAACTGGAGAATTTGCAAGAGGGAATATCAAATATATCAAATTTACACCATCTCACCATTTACAAAAGATCTCAATGATAGAATTTGTTTATTATTGTAATTAGAAAAAAGTGCTAAGTGGCATAAAGTCCCCAAAGTAAAACCACTGCTCCACACATCCAATTATGCCTCTTTAGAGACTGAGGAATAATTTCTTCCAGCACTGCAGCATAAGAGACAGTCTACTGTTTATTTAGCTCTGTATCATCATTGCAAAGGAAATATAAATACTAGAGTCCTAATCAAATAATTTATGGCTGCATATAGAGCTAAAAAAGGCTGTTTATATATTTACTAATTTAAGAACCAAATGTAACCATAAAAAAACCTCACAAATCAAATAGGAAGTCTTCTCTTGCAAGACGTAATTATCACTTGTTAATCAAAGAGGAAAGTGAAAAAACTATTCTTGTCCATCATATTTTACAAAGCCCTATATTATCACACATTACATTAGTCCTCTAGTAAGTAATGGAAATGTTAGAGACAGCTGTTTAAGAGGTGAACAGGCATATTATCATGCCAAAGTCCAAACTAAGTCCACTACTTATTAGGAGGATTTTAACCAGGGAACAGTAACTTTACAGCACATAAAAATAAACCTTTAGAACAACAACAAGAAAAAACCCAACAGCCTAGAGCACAGAAGGGATATGTAGAACCTCCCCTAGAAAAAGTGTCTGGACTGGGGAATCAGTTCTTTGAAAATATTAATGCTCTGTTTAAAGCAAAAATTTTGTGGTGAGCAAAATAATTGGAAGGGAAGAGGGAATGGTTTGCTGCCTTGTGCCAGATTTAACGCATTTCAGTGAGACTGTCAGTGTCAACAGAATATGTACCCTAATTCAACAAACTGCTTGACTGAGCATATGTCTTCATACACAAATACTAACCCTCCCACAGAAACTCAACCCTCAAATATCTGCATCTGCCTCCAGGCAAAGTTCTGCTGCTTGCAACAGTATCTGAAATTTGGCTGAGCTGACAAATGACTATCATTTCTTATTTGCAAGAGTAGGAAGATCACATTAAACAAAAAAATTTCTTCCGTTCTTCTAAGTAAAAACAAGCAGGTGGTTTCTGGCTTCAGGTGACATAACGGTCCCTATTTCAGGAAGTTTTATTTACCATGAAAGAACACAGGAAATGTTACATTATCAAGTTTCCAAAACAACAGATTCAGTCAGTAATCCAGATCCTAACTTCTTTCTTGCCCCTTTCTGCAAAATCAGTAACAGGTAGTTGAAACAGAATACTGAGAGCTATTAATGCTGTCACAACAAGGATGAGGAAGCTGTGACAATAAACCAATTAATAGAAAAAAACCCACTGCTGTTTTAATGCAGCCTTTGGCACCATAGCAATCTAGCATACTGTTTCCCAAATCAGGCTGCAAATGTTAAGGCTTCTTCCTAGAAATACCCTGTTTCACCTGGCTTACTAATTGCTGAGCCAGTCAGCTGTTTGCAGTGCCCTTCTTTTTACAAGCACAAGCTTAAAGGATACTTTGGCACGCAGGAAACAAGGTATGCAGTTTACATATATATCATGCCGAAAATCACGTTAAAAAAAATAAATCAAGAATAATGGAAATCAGCATGGCAGCTCAAGGAAGGAATGATAACCTCCCCTGGTCACTAAGCATTTGCTCCTACCCCCACACTCCTTTCTGACAAGGTATTTGGGTACAGGTTGAAGCTCAATTAGCACAGAAATGTACGGCAACCCAGAAAATTTCGCAATCTATTTCACAATATGTGCCTAAGGAAGGGAAAGAATGGCCAGGAAAAGACTGTTTACTTCAGGAGCAGCATCAGACTGGCATGCTCATGAACCTAACAACCTAATTTAAGTTTTGAAACTTGCTATTGTTACCCTAAATCTCAACAGGCCTGTTATGTGGTAATTAAGTCTTCTATTTTCTCTAATTGTTTTTCAGTTATTCTGTATTTTGTTTTCCATCTCAATTTAAACACATCTTTAGCAGCTGGACCCAGAACACTGTGAATTACATTATAACATATGAAGGAAGAATTATTAATGTGATACCTGGCAGAACACTTACGGTCTGAGAAACTTTCATGACTGGAAATATTCATCAACTGTTCAGATATAAATTCAACCATTCAGCATTTCAGTAACTAGAAAGAAATTGGTTGTATAAACTCTTGCTTTCCTAAAACACCTGTCTGGTTCAGGCTTGAGGAATAATTCTTGTTTGAATATTCTAGAAAGGGATGAACCAGGAATCTTCCATACAAAAGCTCATCCTAGGGTACATCAGAAGTCAAGTAGCAACACAAAAACATTCAGAACATTTAAGTTTCTAATTAATCGCTAAAAACAAAGTTACCCAAGACAAAAATAGTGTAACAAGTAGGCTGGGTACTTGCTATGCTGAATGAAGGAGCAGGGTATAAAGCGAGCTACGACTTAGAGAAGAATAAAGTCTGAACTTTGATAGCAGGTATGCTATACTGTAGAACACTTCAGCAAGCACTAAAATGAAAGAAGGCACCCTTTAAAAATACAAGTATTTACAAAAATATATATACACAAATATATTCTGTATTAAGAAGTCATAAAAATATCAATGTATTACTTTTGTTCAATCAATACTGAATTATTCCTTTAGAAATAAGGAAAAAGTCTTTGGATGTACTACATTGTCTAAAACTACTTGTTCTGAAGTGTTTTACCTTGACATCAAGAAAAGCAAGCAGAAAGCTCTCAACACTTCTACACACTTCATGATTGGCCAAAGCAAAACCTTCCAACTCATTCAGCTTTCAGCTCAACTGTTTGACAAAGTCATACCCTTAGCAAACCACTTAACATTGGCTCAGGTGGAAAGTATCAACAAACTTTTCTGTATACATTAGCAAATATACTATGCTTTTTAAAGATCCAAATCCAATTCATCATTAGTAACTAAACTGCAGCAGCAGCGCCTGCTGAATAAGCATTTTTAAGACCTTCCTCTGCAACTGAAAATGTGGGGCTTGCAATTACCTCCCTGTGAGACTCCCACCAAAAAAGAAAACCATCCATTCCTCAAAATACCTAAGCTGGATTTCTGTGATATGATACATGAAAATTAAGCTTCAGATTACTTTGATATAAAATTAATAAGAACCAACTTATAAGTAGCAGCTCAAGTGCTTCATCAGCTTCAAAAGAATAGCAAATGCTGAGAAGTTATTTGCTTTTCAAGCTGAAATGTTCTACAGACCACATATACTCAAATTTTGTCAGATATACTTTGATTTTGTCAGAAATGCTTTTAGATTTGCACCAAAGTGTTCCACACTCCCAAAAACTGAGTTCTACATAAACTCTAAATAAAAAGATTACTTAAATTTGATCCTTTCAGCTAAAAGCTTATGAACCTTCTGTATACATGGGAAAGTTATATAAAGAAAATTTTATTTTATTTTCCATACCATAACAACATTCTCCTAACTCATCAGGAAATAATATTACAAAAAAAATTGTAGAAGATTAAGTTCAGTGCTATCTTCAGTACACATATGTAACAGAAAACTACAAAAACATAAACAGCATAGAAATTTAGCTTCTTATATAACTATCTTGTCTATCTGGTTTGGAATGCCATGTAAATTTTTGCTCGAGACATCATGCCTTATGTAAATACATTAACTGTCTTGTCTACCTCTTCAAAATTTATTCCAATATAGCCTGGGGCTATAACGGTGTGCCCTAAGCTGGAAATGAAAGCAGAGGGCATGCCTGTTTTACTGGGGTATATAAACCCCTCTCATTTCTTCCAAAGATCCAGATGATATTTACATTTATCTTATAAAGCTATTTTTTTTTCTTCCCTTTTTATGTTTTCATTTCCAGAAACTACAAGCAAGCACAAAAAGGAATCTAAGTCCTACATCAGGATTAAATTTTACTCTTGTCAGAGTCAAGAGGGGCAGGAAGGAAGGTTAAACTGATTTTTTCCTACCTGAAATTGGCTAGACAGACTAATGATGCCAGTCAAAACTTGCCAATAGGTAGCTTCTCCCCAGTCAACAAATAGCTCTGAATTTTCAAACTCTTACTGATTAGCTTGCTACACAACCATAACTATCAGTATTTCAGATACTTTTTAGCCCTTCAAATATTTCTGTTATCTTCTAGAACAAGATATTTACATATTACTCTCTCTTACCAACTCTTCCGTTCCCTTCTCCTACAGGTCTTCTGTTGCCAAGTTCCTGTCTGCCTATACTGGGAGCCCCCAGCACATGCCATCAAGGCAAAGAAGAATGTTGATAATATAGCTGCTAGGAAACCAAGGACTTTTCAACTTCTTGCTAATGTGCAGGTGCACAAGGAGCTGGGAGACAGCATAGCCAGAATGACACACCCAAACTGGCCAATGAATATTCCGTATCATACAAAGACACGCTCAGTATATAGATGAGGGTTAGTTGGGAAGATGGTGTGCTCTCTTTCAGAGCTGCAGTTCCAAGACTTTATTCTCTGGGATTTCTAGAGTGAAGAAGTTAAGCCTCAGTTGGTGAGTGATGAGCAACTGCACTGCACATTACTTGTTTGTATATTCTATTATTAATTTTATTCCCTGTTATTAACTTGGTTTTATCTCAATCAACAAGTCTCTACTTCTACCTCTCCAGTTCCCTGGGGCAAGGGAAGGTAAGCGAGCAGTTGTGTGGCGTTTCACTGCCGCTGGGTTTAAACCATGACAACTAGGAGACTACAATGCTGTTCACAGCTACAGTAAATTAAGAAGTTTAAAAAGAGGTTACTGCCTCCTTCATATTGCTCAGTGCAATTGTCCAGGGAAGGTTGGAGATCATGGCTTTAGTCTCATCAACAGGATCTTGTACCAGAGTTCTTAATTCAAAGCCACTCAGACACTAACAAAACTTCTAATTTTGACCTATCCCCAACTGCTTTTAAATTTAAGATGTTTAGTAACATCACTTGTGTCACCCAGTCCCAATTTTATTCACTGTCAAACATGCTCTTGGAGGCAATCCACTTTTGAAACAGTTTCCAACAAAGCCATGTCTCATGAAATTTTATTTTATGCAGAAGTGTGCAGCCTTTGACCATTTACACCTTACATACTCTAGTGAAATAATTACCAGCTGAGGAGCCAACAGGACAATATTTCAATGTGGTGACCCAGCGATTTACTTACGATGCTTACAAAAGCATGTCAGTGACCCAAGAACATCACCTGAATGAAGAAAACTTTTGAGTGCAAGAGAATTATGTTACATGTAACTTGCAAATTTTTGTTAAAATGCTAAAAAAAGTGCAAGCAATCTCCATTAGGCAGATCAACTTAAACACGTAATTCGAATACAAATGAAAAAACACCAAACGGTTAAAACACACCTTTGGACAATCTATTCTTTTTCTTAGGATACATTAATTTCAAGGCTCACAGCAACCAACTCTTTTGATGATTATCTTCTTTATGCCAATAAAATTGTTATGTTACATACCACATATAGAAAAATCAGGTAATTCAGGTAATAACTAGAGTGAAAAATAATATTACAATGTTAAAAATGTCTACACTTACATTAACATTTCTGCCTATTAACAGTCAAGTCCTTAAAAGAATATCATTTAGTAGCATTCATTCAGGAGAGTGAGAGAATTTTACTATAAAGTTATACTCTTACTGGTAGTATACTAAGTCTTTCCTAATAGTTTGTGACATTACAGTGTAGAACACGTGTCCACCACAGAAACCCTGTCATAACTAAATGGCTAAGCATGGAATTTGAAGCAAGTCTGAGCAGAGAGTTGCTTTATTAATTTTCTCATATCACCCTTCATTGCAAGTAGATGTCCTAGTTAAGAAACAAGACTGTTTTCCCAATGCATGAAGGTACCCAGTCTAATTTTAGGGTAGAAATGTTAGCATAAAGGCAGTGAATTTTGCTTCTTTCATTCCTTTTCCTCATGGTATCCAGAAAGTAAATAAAATAGGTTATCACTCTCCCTAACTATATCAGCTTATGCACTTTACATGTATGAAGATTAATGTAATGTTGTCTGAAGTCTGCTCTCCTCTTTCGTTTTCAAGAGAGCAAGACATGGCATAGTTACAAACCAGTCACTTTATAAGTTAATTAACTCTTCTCTAAGCAGGTTTCAAACTATTCCCATTAAAAAAAACAAAACAAAACACACAAACATTTGGCAAACTGAGATTGAAAAGTTCATAAACAAGCTGTGGAAACTTTGTGGTGGGGAGAAGAAACAAGACCAGCTACTCATTAATGAAAGCAAAGTGGTTAAACTTTTACCACTATGTTCTCCTAAAAAACTACCCTGCAGCAGGAGACAACTATTCTTCTATAATTTAAAAGGATCAGATGCAGCAGGAGCAGCAGCAAACTGAAAAAAATATTTGATGGAATGCTGATGCTTAGAAATACACTATTATCTGCATGCAGCTCTTGCTAAAACAAGTTATCCTGCCTTGTGGAAAACAGAACTTGTGACCTGATCTCCCACAGACTTCAGAGAACACCAATAACTTCGGCACCTTGCTGCTGCCTGCCCCTTACAAGCCCTCCTTTATTCCTTCACCCCCACATGATTCTATTATTATTGAAAACATCCATTCCTCACACAATTCTATTATATCTCCCCTATGTCTCTTAATTAACAAATCAGCAAGAGGTAGGGTTTGTTCCAAGGTTTAGGTATGCCATCTGGTCAGTCAAAAACAAGACTTACGGGTGAACAGGCAGGCTAGAAAAGAAAGCAACTGCTGATCTGCTCATTTGTCTGTTGTCTTCCTTCTCAGCATCAATTTTCTCCAAACTTGTGCCAATTTATTATTTTGGGGACTTTTGCCCATTGAGTACGAAAAGCTGGTGGGGGGGAGGCAGGATGTGGGGGTAGAGTGATAGAAGGCCTAAGGTGAACTGTCTCAAAAGGCCACTCCTACTCTCCTGTCAAAGCGAATTTTGTTGCCTGGCTGGGGCAACTGTCCCCTTAAAACACTATTAGCTTTTCCAACAGAACTACTACAGGGCATGATGTTACCCTGTTTGACATATGATGAGAAAACAGAATCTGTGGCAGAGAAGGAGAACTGCAGCCAGCGCTGGCACAGGCAGGGGAAAGACCCTCCCATCACCTGACGACTGGGCATTCGATCCACATAGATGCAGACAAAGCAAGTGCCTTCAAGTTTTTCCAAATGTCCTTCAAGGTTTTTTTTTTGCATTTAAGTTTTGTTTTTACCCTCTTAACTCTCCTGAAAGAACCATAAAAAAAAAGCATTCTTTTTAAAGCCATCTCTGTTTCTCCCATAGATGTTCATTTACAGTACATATAAAGATTTTCAGACATACACAGTTTTAAGATAGAAGTCTCTTTTTCCCATGTCTATATACAGTTGCTTTCATAAGCTTGGAAGTTTTTCCAGTAATATTATTCCATAAGCATTCAAGCTTTTATAAACAAACAATTTTCTTCCTCCATCTGAAACAAATCCCTTTTGGAAAAGGAAGATAATTCTTCAACAACTGTTTACATAAGACTGGCTAAAATTTCTCCTTATGTCTGAAAGTGATCGCTCAGCCCATGACAAGTTTTATGATGCCAAAGCAGTAGCAGCTCCAGCCACCACCAAAGAGCCAAACTTATCCCAGTTCCTCCAAATTGCAAGACTCAAAGTCTTTAAATACAGCATTTGTCACCTAGGCCACCGTGTTCATTTCCTCATCAATATGCACATCTATAAATAGATTTCAATTTTTAGATTTTAACGATGCCAGTCAGTCATCCCTTTTCTCACACAAGTCTTGTCTCTCTCGACATATCCTAATTTTACCTTTTATGTAACTGTTTAATACATTGTTAGGACACAAAGGAACTCATTAAGTTATTAAAAACACATTGAAGTATCTCTAGTAAATTAAATCATGTCAGGAACTCACATTCGAAAGAAAATACAAGACCTCATGCCTTTTCTGAATGCTTTCCAAGCACCAGTACAGTAAAATGAACATTCTCAAAGTCAATTTACTGAGGTAATTTTCTTTATTCTTAATTTCCGAAAAGGTTGAGCTTCACAGTCAGACAGACAGGTCTCCAAAACATGTCAAACTAGGTATCAAAAAAAAACCCAAAAAAACTAGCCATTTCTATTTTTTTTACTTCTGATACATTTCTCCACTCTCATTCTTCAATCATTACACTTTCTTCTGAATAAAAATTAATGATTCTCCCAGCCACTCATTACACACAAACAAATAGAAGAAATGAAGAAATCACAAATATGGAAAACTGTTAAGGTGAGATGCCACAACAGTAACTGCTAAGAGCTGTTTAACAATTAGCCAGCATTTTACAAGTGACAGATACAGAAGGTAACAACAGTCTCTTCAAATAACAAGAAATTGTTCCTTCTGCTCTATAGAAACAGACTGTATGGCTCATCCTTGCAGATGGAAGCAGTAGTGAATCATAATCTCATTAGCCTCCACAACAAAGGATGGTTTGATTATAAGAAAGTTGATATTAAGTGTTTTTACAGACTCTGAGTCAAAAATTCAGCTATGAGGATTCCAAGGTCAAACATTTGCTTTGGAAATCAGTGCCTGACTAGCATGCTATTTAGGTCCGGGCTCTTCTGCATAGAAGTGACAAAGAAACCTGCTTATTAAAAACCAAAAAAAAAAACACAAACCCCACAAACCAAAAAACAAAACACCACACCCGCACACCAAAACAGAACAGCAACACAACACCACAAACCATCCCACTGTGGATTCTTTGTTTAAAAATGCTAGTGATCCAAAGCAGTGGATTAGTGCAAACTAGTGACTGCAACTCAGTGCCATTCAACTTTACTGCAAATAACATGAGGTATGCTCTAGAAAATAAAAGGGACTTTTTTCCTGTCTGAGAGGTTCTATGAAGTTTTCAACAAAGAGGAAAATGTGGTTAAAGAGAGTTCTTAGATGGCTTCAAACAGACATAAGACTCATCAAAATAGAGAAACCACTGTTTCAGCTTTAAGAAGTTCTAACGGTGTTTAGGAAAGGGGAAGGGGTTTCTTGGGAAGGGGAAGGGGTTTCTTTTTTAAAGATTTAACAAAGTCAATATACAAACTTACTTGTTTTCTTTTGGACATAGGTTAACTTACATTCTTTTAAATTAACTACTGCAGATATAAAGTTTTTATGATTTAGAATTGCAGTGCAAAATTAGATCTATAGCCTGACAAACATATTTTGATAGAGAAGAGAGTTATGTGCTGCATCTGCATGCACAATGTGAATACTGCTTGAAAAGTAGTAACCAGTTCTGGTTGCTCACCAGGCCCTTTGAATTGTTCATGTTTTTTAAACACCATTTTTTCATTCAATGATTTCACATTCGATGACATGAGATGAATAAGAACAGTATTATGAAATAATATATGAATTTGTAATACAAATAAATAACCTTCAACTTTTAACAACTGCACCACATGCTTTTTGAACATATGTTCAAGATTTTTTTTCAGGTGCTTCTGTCAGAGTAACTCTGATTCTGCTGTACCACATTTAGGTATCTTCCAACTACAGCTTTACAAGAGTTATGAATTGTTTAATATTTTCTGCAGGAGTCTGTTAGTGTTACTGGACAGTCGTGGTACCAAATTTTGCCTCATTCTTTAACATTCTGTACAACAAAGTAGCATCTCAACTACAACCATACAAATTATTTTAGGCTTGATAAAATATTAATGCAGTTCCCAGAAATTCAATGGATCTATTCACAGCTAACATCAAATATGATTTGAGAGCATGTAAAACCTATAATGGTAGCTATACTACCAATATTTTATAAGGTCTCAGCGCATTAGTTATCTCAAAGGCTAGATTAGTGACCATTTAGTTCTGAAATTCTGCATAGTTGAGGCAGTCTTCAGGGATGATGTAGATTTATACACATTGAAACTATTTTAGTCCAATATTCACAAAACCTGTGATGCCACACATAAAAGCCATTTGAGGCTGGCAAAAAAAAACCCCAACACACCACACCACCAAACATTTTTGATGAGTATACCACCTAACATATCAGCAGCTGCCCCATTCTGTTCTGTTTTAGCAAGGAACTTGAGCTTTTATAAAGAATAAAGAATTCCTGTGCATCCTTCCTGTCACATTATTCTCTCTATTCACTTCAGTGCCCAAACAAACCACAGCAGAAGTTGAAGAAAGGCGACCACTGAGCAGCTTGGAGTTGTTTTCCCACAGCTCTCATAAAAACCATTTCCAAAACGTTACTAGTTGGCTCTTTAAAGAGGCCACTAACTCAGATTAAATCTAAATCTCACACAAATGCAGGTTTAACTTACTGGACTTTCCTATCCTAGATGGAACCCTTTTTATACACAAACAACATTGGAGCAAGGAGTGAACTGTGATAAGACTCTAAAGGTCTTTCAAAGTTTGTGAGCAGGTTCGAAGAACATGTAATTTTTAGTCTGCTTAAGGCTCCTGAAAGTGGTACTGTGCTTTCTGCCTTACTGAACGACTTTGTATTTTTCATGCTGTTTATGAGATATTCAGTTCAGTAAAATAAACCACAAAAGCAAATATTTAGAAATGTCAGCCCAAAAAAGGATTTCAATTTTATAACCTCTCTTTGCAGGCAGAGGGCCTTGAGGGAACAGTTTAATTTTTCTTGAAATATATCAGTCAAATAAATGTATTAAAAGCGTGGTACTTCTGCTGCACTTTAGGAAGCTTGATATTTGTAGTATGTGCACGTTTGTACTATATCCAGAATTTCAAAACTGAAAACAAAATAGGATTACTAAACTATTACTCATTTAAGTACCTGTACTACTTAAACTTCTGATTAGCGAGAGCTGAAGAGAAAAAAAAAGCAAAAATACGTTGGAAAAGGGGTGAACAAAAGCCACACAGTGCTTACACGGGTGTGTATGTGGAGGGGGTTGGCTATTCTAAGTACACCTATTATTCCAAGTATCTCTTCAGAACAGGACTGCTCTGGTATTGTGTCTTCACCCATTTTCCAAAGATAAAGACAGCAATAGCAGACATTTGTTTCATTCGTATGATACCACAGACAGTAAGAGCTTAAAACTAGAAAATAATCTTAAAAAGTATGTAGAAATGCATTCTTAACTTCTTTACAACAGTGACTAACTCACAAAATGGACATTGAAAGTAGTATTCCAATCAGCAGAAATTGATTTCCTACAGAAGTACTGGCAGGACACAATAGTCAAAGCGGAGTTTTGCATCTAGAACTTTGGATTCAGCTTCTGTGTTTGAAACGGGTATCAACTGCAATTATCTTGAGCACATAATGAACAGAAAATTAAATAAATCCATTAGTTTAATTTTAACTTAAATGAGTCCTTGAAGATACTTTAAAAACACCCCATCGGTGAATGTTGACTTTTCAATGTAGCTAATGCAGAAACCTCATGAACAGGATAGGCACATAAGAACCCAGGCTGTTCTTAATACTAAATTATTCATTATGGTAATCAAACTGATGAATGTCACACAGTCAAAGCACAATTCTGACCAATTCCCTTTTTTTTTTTTTACCCACAACTAATTTGCACTTGGTCCATTTGAAGATTCAGAAGTCTAACCTTCTTGTGGCTGATTTTTTGGTTTGTTTGCTTTGCTTTTTGGTTATTTTTTAGTAGTTTGGTGGGGTGGCTTTGTTTTTTGTGTGGTTTGTTTGTTTTGGTGTTTGTTTTTTTTTCTTCTTCTTAAAAAAAAGACCTCAATTAGCAAAGTTAAGAACTGACCACATGAAGCTACATCTGCTTGTCACCCACTTTTGGCTGGGGCAAGGGACAGCTCTGTTTGGTCTTACTCCTCGCTCATCCTGGCCATCTAGTTAAAATCCTTTTAGAACACCGTTGCTAAGATATCTGAGTAAGACCAGTCCCAGATACCCCTTTCTCTTTAGAGAGGCCCGGTTGACCATTTTTTCATTATGCCTTTCAGCTAGCTTCATCATTCTGTTACGCAATGAGTGCTTCCAAATCTCTCTCTCTACACACTGACAATTGATTCCAACCCATTGCCCATATTCCCATCCCCAGACTTGCTCCTCACAGAATGCTAAAAAAGCAACCTGAAGATTTGCTTCCCTCCCCAGAAGAATCCTGGAACTGTCACTTCCTTTTTAATTTTCAGCATAATTCTGGTTATCATTCACAGTTTGCACTAAAGCATTGCTAGCATACTGAGTGCAAGTTTAAATGGCATGGAAAAAGATAACCATGACCTGTGGCTATAGAAAAGCAAACAGATTCAGATTCAAGTTCTAAAGGCTCTGCTGGCCTTCATCATGTTGTGCCTGTAAAAGAGGCTAGTATTCCCATCTCCTGTAGAGAACAGCTTAATGCAAGATATTTATGCACTGTGGTATTATCATAATTCCTGTGGCTGACAGGAAGCACCAGCTGAAGCTCTGGAGTCTATTCTGATGCACTGTAAAGAAGAACACAAAATACACTCTGGCTTGCCTATAACAAGTTTTCACAGGCAACTTGGATGTTGAATATCATCCTGATTCAATTGTTCTGCATAACTAGGATGACGAATTTTCTTGTAGGACTTCGTTTACACATCAGGAATTCTGTTGCATGAAGTAGTACTGGAACTCAACATGAAAATAGTACTGTACCCCATTACAAAGAAATACTATTTGTACAAAAAACGCCAAGAGATAATTTATCTACAGTAAGAAATCCCACCAAAAAAAATTCCTAGAGATTCTACCACTTGCACAGTTTAACCAACATTAGCACTTCTGAAAATAAAGTAGACTTTCCAAAATATTTGCAGTATTACATGGGCTTGCAATTTACAGGACAATGTTTTAAAAAGCAAGATAAGCATTATGGAACAAAAGAGCAGTTCACGTGTTCTGCCTCCAAAGGATGCTAACGCTCTTTTAGCTAGAGCACAGAACACTGAACAGGTTTCTCTTTTGCTAAGTGTAACAGACTAAACTTTCTGAAAGTTGACACCAGCATGGCAGAAGAAGAAAAAAAATAATTAAAAAAGTATGAAAACTCTTCCCTCCTTACCGATGAATTTCACAGCAGCTGTACATCAGCTGGTCCCATAGTCTGAACTTCTGCAGCAAGAAAATGCTGCTGCTTCATACTGTTCTTCACTAGCAGTAACTTCTTACAGGAGAACAAATACACAGGTCTTAAGGACCAGCAGATTACACAGAATAGCAGTTTACAACACAAACAGTACTCATTACTGCCACCGGTACTTATCTCTCTCAAATGCTAGAAAAGATCTGATAACGAAGGAAAAAAATACAGGAGCTGAAACTATCAAGGAGAGTTGCAGTGATCACTAAATGCCGATTCTAGTGACAACAGCCCTTTACCAAGCCCTGAACACTGAGGGCAACGTTTTAATTCCACAGAAATGAAACTGGCCACTCCAATACCAAAACTATATACCTTGGCAAAAAAATAAAGTTTTTGAAGCTTCTTCACAATCACATTACACATCAGTTTACCTATCACTTAAAGGAAGAGAAGGAAAAAAAAAAAAGCCGTGTGTCAGTAGGTTTCTTTGGGATTTTTTTGCTGTTGTTCCTTTTTTTTTTTTTTTAAATGATGGCAACTAAAACCCTGGATCACAGAAGCAAGAGTGGTAAATGGTATCAAGAGACAATCTAAGGACATCACCTTGCCAAGGGTACCTTCTCTTAAGTGACCAGGACTCCAAGCACATTTGCTTTCAGTGACAACTGAGGTTATCAGCTAAACACACCTTTACAAGTTGACTGCTCAGTTCCACTGGCTCTTCAAACAAAGGCACAAGGAATCAAAGTCATATTTCCTGCAGAAAATACAAACCACCACTCAGCAACCAGCATAGTCCACGACTTCAGAATTCAAGCTAATTGTCTTTAGTGGATTATAACCAGACCTCTATGTGAACCTGACAGTAAGAACACCTCAGTGAGCTGAGAGTTACTACAACAGTCCACACACAAGATATTTATGCAGTGCTCAAAGTCACAAGCTTCTAATTTAGCCAAAAGCAAATTCCCCTTAAGAACCTACATATTTCATAGTGTAAAACCATATTTAAGTAATCAAAAAGTGAATAATAGAGCAGTTAGCCAGCTCTTTAATACATTAGCTAAAATTATATCAATTCCATTGATTTTTATGATGGGCTGATTTCACATAATGGATTAAGTTTGCTATAGAGACTATAAAAGGGAAAAAATATGTTGCCAGGATTAGCGGAAGACTGTGTCAAAATGCTTTTATGATGAGCATACAGTTGAAACACTTTATTTAGGGACGTTAGAGTACTACTATCAAGAATAGATTTGGTACTAGAAGTTCTGTAAAAGCCACGATACAACACTGCAGATATATTTTGCATATTTCAATTATATTTTGTTTTAAATGTTTTGGTTTATTCCTAGCTAATAAACAGGAAGCTTGGACTATGAATAGGTAGTCAAGCTTCAACACGGCTAAAGGTTAACTGCAGGCTGCTTCAGAGATCCATAAAGCAAGTAACATTTAAGGGCACTAATTTATCATCTGGAAAAGAAAGTAGAGAAGTTAACAGCTATGTAGGTTAGTTAAGTATAGAAGACCAGAAACGCAGATAAAATGCAATGCTAACAAATGCAGAAGAATTACCACTGAAAGTTAAAGACAGAATTATTAGTATGGTCAGCAACCTTCTAAATTAAGTAGACCTTGTATAAACAAGAGGATTACAGGCATCCCTGTGGAATTCAAGGAAAATCTCTGTTCACTGTAAGAACACAGCTGCTGAAAATTAAAGGTATCAGGACTCAAAAGCAGCAGTGACAAGCACTAGCAAAATTGTGGTATCTTCTTATAAAACTAGTGCTTCATTCTTAATCATTACCTGAAAGGCTGCTGAGGTATTAGATTAGGTGCAGAAATATTTATATTAATTTATAATCACAAAGCAAGGTATGAAAGAATACATAGCTATAAGTAGACTAAACAACATAAACAGAAGGTAAAAAATTTACACCTCAAAAATTAAGATGCTGCTCCATGAAAATGAGAAGTAGAGTTCAGAGGTCTGCTTTTTTGATACAATGCATCATTAAATACCCAAAGTGATTTCTAGTGCAACTTTATTATGAAGACTCTTTCAGTAGTCAAAGGAGGGCAGAAAAATAGACTGGATCACCACACTTAAGGATCCATGTCTATCGCTCAAATATTGGTGCAAGACTCACACCCTAACAGAAATATTCAACATTTGCCTCCTTCAGCACTTCTTACATCTGCCACAAGCTATTCATGTAGGTGAACTTCAAATAAACTCCACTGCCACAATTTCAATGCTAAAATTACCATGATGGGCCTGCAGGGGTTGAGGGATGGCACCCAAACCACAACCTTACAAACAAACTTTAAAAATCAGATCTTGAAGAGCAACATTGGAATACAAAACATACACTATAACTTGGCATAAATGACAGCACTACAGACTTCCAGAGTTTAGTTAATAATGTAAGACAAGTAGAAAAACTCAGAAATTCATAATCAAGCGATTGGTTTGTTAAGTATGAAACAGCACCATTCTCAAAAGCATCATTTCAACTGCTAAAAGATGTTTAATGCATCTTATTAAAAAAAAAATACAATGTTGTATTTCAATTTGCAGGCCAGACCTTTTCCCGGTAAACACTGAAGGCTCCCAACACAGCTCAGCTTGCATCTAGAGACAGTTTCCTAAATTTCCACATAGAAAACACTTAAAGAAACAGACTAGGGAGGACTGCACTGCCACAGACCACACTGTTTTGGTCCTGTGAATCAAACTTTTGTGCCAGGTGGACAGTGTGCAACACATCGTGTCCCCTAAAAAAAAACAAAAACAAATCTCTAAAAATATAAAATGCAAAACAACTGGCAAGAATCTCCTGTCTCTTGAACTAAACATAATGTAAACTGCATTCAAGTGATTTAAGTATTTTGAAGTATCCTATATATAGATTAATGTCCCTGAAGCTACTTTTTATTCTCCTCCCAAAACCAAACACCATGCTCATTCTGTGGTAGAAGAAAAAAAGCATTTAACAAGTTTACAGCTAAGATACAGTTTATCAATACATATGCAACAAAGAACGGACAGCAGGGTACTGTTTCACAAAAGCAGCAATTTGACATTGAAAGTTATTCTAAATTTCCTCCATTCTTTTTCTGTGTAGCTTATTCCTGAACCACTTTGAACAAATCCATTTTGAGATGATAAGGGGCAAAGACTAAATCTTTGTATAAAAATGAGAGAGTACCACATCACCACTAGGATATGCAATGACTGTCACATGGTATTTTAAAAACATTTCCATGACTTTCATTAGTGCCTTTGAATTGCCCTGTTCCTACAGGAACAAAGTACCTGAAGGCGGCATCCTCATTCACAACAGCCGACAATTCTGAAAAGCCAGGGAGCATCCAATAATAGTCCCAGTGTTATCGTTGTCACCTTGATCTCAAGGGTGCCCTGTATTGAGGTGTCCTTGCTAGATACCATTCGTATAATTTTTCTAAAGATGTCCACAGTGCCACAATCTCCCTATCGATGATCACTTGATGAATATTCATCTCTGATGTGCACCGATGGTTTACAGATAACGTAAGCCTCATAAAGTGCAGAAAATTCAAAATGCAAGCAACACCATTTAAGAGAGACCAACATTACAGGGGGACACGGACAAAATTACAAGTCACAGAAACCGATAAAGCTGGGACTAGAAAGTTAAATGCTTTCTCCAATATAAGCAACCCTTTGTATTTACAAGAAGAAAAAAAAAAAGTTCTGGGGTGTTCCAAATGTTCAGAGTAGCACCATCTTCACTGCCTTTGCAAAGGAGCTAAGCTGAGAGTAGCAGTGTATAAAAATACATGGCTAGTTACACAGTTTGGGTTTGCACAGCTGTTGGCTATGTTCATTTACAGTTCATGTAGTGCCAACATCTTTTATATAAACAGAAGAAGCTGTTTCACTCCTCTTCATTGCCATAAAAGTTATTTCTCTCAGCAGCTGCTACACGAAATTCAGTTTCTATTTCAGTACCTCACCCTACAACTTCACAAAGTGGCAGGTTCTAGAGACTACTAAGACTAAGTAAGACCCAAAGAAACTT
>VWZY01003720.1:1232990-1251311 GCA_013399075.1 Chloroceryle aenea | reverse complement strand
ACGCTTTAAAAGTAGGTCTGGTCGGTGAGGACGTGCAAGAACTGCGTGACTTACCGACTCGCCCTTCCTGCGTCTTGCGACGGCGGCCACCTGCTACAGCAGTTCCCAGCTCCTTGCTGGTCCACGGATGCCCTTGGCGTAGCCCATGGACAGGCAACGTGGTGCACCAGCAGAGGTTTCAGCACCTACAGTTGAAAGAAGTGTTGCATTGGGTCATGAGGCTGTAAGAAGCCTCAGCAGAGGCCCCTGAGCAAGGCAGTGGAGCTGTGCGCATAGGATCCATGGCAGCATCAAAATGTTAGACGTGTGCCCTGTAACAGTGTTTGTGTACGAAGTTTAATACAGCTAGATTACTTCAGACACGCACCCCAGACACATTCTGACACTTGAATTCTGGAAAGTGTTTTATCTTTCCCTATTCTTAAATTCATCTTTTTAAAGTTTATAGATCAAAGTTTATATGCCCTCTTTAAAAACTCCTAACTAGCAAAGTTTCAGTGAAAAACAACAAAA
The DNA here is from genome assembly GCA_013399075.1 of Chloroceryle aenea. Lineage (NCBI taxonomy): Eukaryota > Metazoa > Chordata > Aves > Coraciiformes > Cerylidae > Chloroceryle > Chloroceryle aenea. The sequence goes on along the minus strand of VWZY01003720.1, from coordinate 1,250,798 downwards.
CACTGGGTTTCCTTGCCGAGTGAATCTTATGTCTCTGAAATGATGTGTAACTTTAAAGAGGTATTTGTTTACAGAACCCAAAACCCATGCTGTGTTCATCGTAAACATATTTAACAAGTTCCTTGGCAGAAACCCTATATTCCAAAGAGAATTTAAACGGGGGTATGAGGTGGAGGTGCGGAAATGTGCAGGCAAAGTTAGGTGAGTGCTGAACTCCATCATAATGATGTCCAACAATTTCATGGGGAATTTCGGTGGTGCTTCTATTTATTTCTTTAAAGGTCTCTCTGTTCAGACTATAACTACTTCTAGCCCTTTACCCACCACACACTTGAAGGTGCCCCTAGCCCTGCAGTATTTTTTTCATCTGACCATAAGATTGATTTTTTACTCTGTCACGTATGTAGATGCTACTTGCTCTTGACTCCCTTGGAAATAATTTAGGCATTTTTAAAAGGCACTTAGGTTCTCTAGACATTCATTTGGGGTAGTTTTTCTTCAGACAAAACCAGTGAGTTCAGACTTCTGTGTCCCTACAGACCTGTTGAGGATGAGTACTTAGTTTGGTAGGTAGAGAGCACTCAGAATCCTGTTTCTCTGTATATTTTGATGTATGTATATTTTGACAGCCATATACTTCCCTACTTTTGCAAGCATTATGATGTTTCAGGCCCAGCCTCTTTAAGTGGGAGAGTGCAGGCAGCAGCTCAGTAGTTGCTCTTGGACTCCATCTGCCCGTTCTTCCCACACTGGGGAGAATCAAAAGTGAACAATGGAATCCTGAGAAGACATCTAGCCAGGGTAAGGGGAGGATTAGGCTAAAAGTAGCTTTGACTAATGTTGACTGAAACAGTTGAAATAATAATAATAATAATAAAAAATTGAAAAATGCTTTAAATTGTAGACAGGTGACAGAGTCAACGTACATGTAAAAGTAACCAAGGTAGCCAATGCATAAACGGTAGGACAAGGAAGCATTCTTTGCCCAGCACAGGACTCACGCATGTGTTCACCTTCAGCCAGCTGAATGGGATTCCTTGTGTGCTTAAACAACGTAAAAGTTTGATCTTTGCTGTACTGCCCAGCTGGTAGATTCATCAGGGACTGTGTCCTATGGCAGGCAGCTTCCCTGTGAGAAGTAATGCACACCACTGCAAGAGCTATAGACCTGCCTTCATTTAGCATTTCTAGGCTGGGGATTGAATATGTGTGTTTATATACAGGCAGATAATATAAAGAAGCATCAGGCTTTCCTATGCCAAAAATGCATGTTTTCAATTTACGCTAAAAAGTTTTAGCAAGAATGATCTATCATATACAAGCAGCTTACCGTATGCAAGTAGCTTAACACTTGTTCCATTATGACTGATGATGCTATAGGATGTATCCCAAATCCCTCTGGTGGAATGTCTTTATGACACCTCGATTATCTATTCTATTGCATTGCAACTGAGTCCAGGAGACTCACTTAGCAAAAATGTTATCAGTTTCGTGAAAGAAGTCACCAGCGTGAGACATCTAGATACAGCCAAAGATACTTGAAGAAGTGATAAGAATTCACTAAACCATGTAGATAAAAAGATGTAATTTTGGAGTAAGTGTACATTCAAAAATGTAGTCTATAATTTAAGGACTAAGTTTATGGCATCTGTATTACAGGAAGTATATTGACATTCAGGTTTGTGAACTGTGGAGCGCTACTAAGTCAACTTTGTAAAATTATTCTTGGAGGGATCTTTTAAAATATGTACATCTCCAAGTCATGAGAACAAATAAATACATTTTTTTAAACTTCATGATGGTTTGTAACTATAGTCAATGCTATCCTTCTGAGACTTTCAAATTACTCTAACGTACAGACTTCAGAATGCCTGAAGGGGAGAGAAAAAAAAACAACAAAAAAATACAATGGCAACAACAAGAAGATATTTTTCTTGCTTTGGTTACATGTTTCTTCAAGCTGTGCCACTCCTCTGATATGCCCAGAACCTCGCATAGTATCAGGTTTGGGGAAAACAGCCAGTTTTCTGCAGAGGAGAACCCCTTCTCTAATTTGTACCCTGGCAGGCACTAATGGGCAGTTGCCTGCATAGGTCTCCGTCCCATGTGTGCAGCCCACCTACAGCTACAGAGAGGTGAACTGACCAAGACAAACGCCAAAGCGTCTGGGCTAAGGACAGATGAGGAACTGAAGTTCAGGCTCCCTGCAAGGTAAACAGAGGCACCAGGGGCCAGATCCCACAGACGTGGTATGTGTAACTGTACTTCGTGTCAGCAGCACGGCCTAGGGTCATGAGGACAACAGCCAGGAGCATTCTTGACAAAGAATCCTCACAGAACCAGAATTAAGATGTTCCCCAGGTGAAGCAGGTCACTGCGTCAGGGTTTGTCAGTTTGCTGAACTGGAATCTGAAGCAGCATCCCATTTGAACAGAGTGCAAACAAGCAGCACCTTAATGGAGGTCATTTTACACTCATTCAGTATTTAAATGGTGGTTTTAAAAGAAAACCTTAGGAAAAAAAAAAGTATATTTACATGCTAGATACAATCTGCTTTATAAAAAGAAAGAACCATGTAAATACTGTCTTCCCGTCAGCTTTGGGGAAGTGTTTGTCCCACCAGAGCTAATTGCCAATGAAGAAATTGGCGCTTATTGTTGAGGTTGTTACAAAGGGCGACATAAACTAACTTTATTATAGCAAATGTTGAACTGTATTTGCATTATTTCCATCACATTATCTTTGCTTTACAAGCTGTCTGCAATAGCTGTTCTTGGAAGGTCTCCAACAAAGCATTCTCTTTGGGGCTACTAACTGCAAATAAGATTAAAGCTTAATATGTCTGGTAATCAGTTTTCTTTTAAAGAGTGCAATTTGATTCCTTATGGTCAGCTGGGATCCCACATATTCTCATCTCTTCTGTTTTTCAACTTGCTGCTCTCAATAACCCAAAAAGGCAATTTGCCAAGAGATGGCCTTTCACCACATCTCCTGAATTGGAGTGTCATCTGAGAGGTCGCCATACACGGCTGCTACTCCAGAATCCAAGACTTCTGTCTATTAAATGCACCTTTTTTTTCTTTTTTTTTTCTCCATCCTGGGCAAGAACAAAGTGCTTTTTGTCCTCCATTTGTTCCAGTGACGTGCAATGAATAAAGATGGGTGAAGTTCATTTGCTTAAACCAAGCAAACAGGAGCAGGTAACCTCTGTGCTCCTCACCTACACCACTGACTTACTCTAAGAGAGCTGCAGCTGTACTGGGTGAGTTTTTCTTGGTAACAGTAAAAATACCTTGTGGGGCAAATGGCAAGTAAGAGAGAGAACACCACTGAAACTTAGTCTGTGTTTATGAACCAAATCCCACCCCTCAGCTGATTAGATCTCACCTCATTTGTAAGGGTGGGAGGAGGGAACAGCTGGGATCTCTGCTGGCACCCCAGAGGGAAGGCTTAAGCACCTTCTCATCCCCCAGGGTACAAGGGTCCCTGCACTTTCACTTTTCCTAGATGCTCTCCAAGCCAGAGCTCATTAGTGCACAGCTCTCATTCATGTTGCTCCTTTGCTGGGGAGGAGTAAGAGGGAGATAGTTTTTCTTTACCCCATTCCTTCCCCAGTAATGGACTGGAACTAGGATGCTGTCCTATAGCTGAGAAGAAAGAAAGTTAAGGACAGAAGTTAAGGACAGTGGGACTGGATCAGCAAAACTGGACTGGGTAACCCTAACCCTCCAGATGTGATGGGAGTTTGACAGCGTAATAATGATTGAATCATTTTGTGCCATGCGCAAGCTGAGTATCAGCCACCCTGTGCTGCTGCCAGCCATGCTGCAATACTCTACTGCAGAAGGGTCAGGAGTTGCAGAGGACCATGAATAATTAAGAACAGTGTTTGGTAAAAGAGAATGCTGTTGGTGACTTCAGCACTTTCTTTTTCTTCAATATTCCTAAAATTCATCTTGACTGATACTACTCTTTTCCTTTTGGGCCTACTGGAGCAAGTCACCGGAGGCTATTTCAGAGTGTTATTTCCACATTGGGAGCTATGTTCCTAAATCCAGTCCTTAATTTTCACTTCTGTTAACTTTACTATTGACAACAAGCTCTAAGACAACATCGGGGCATGTTGGCATATTCGTTAGTTTGGTTGTCAGAGGCCTAAGATGATTTAAAACGCGTTTGACAGAGAAGGAGGTTTCTTCTAGATACAAACAATTCAAAGAATGTAAACACCAGTTTTCCAAATGTTGTTAAAAGGTTTTGGCAGGTATGAAAGTGCTTCCTTTTCCATCTACGTTAGACCTGGAGTACATTCATCATTCTTACACAGCCTGTTGTTATTCCGTATGTCATAATTTGTTTTGATACTTATTTCTGAATTCTGTTACAGGAAAAAGAAGAGCACTGTGTTTCTAGGATATTTCTGTCACAGTAAAGACATGTTTCCATATATTACAAAACACTTAATCCAGTGAGAATATCCACAACGACAAAATGTGGATGTTTAAATTACAAAACAAAAATAAATATTACACTTCATTCAAATATACACATGACCAAGAGGACTGAGGATTTATCACAAACAGCTCTAACGGTTTCACAAAGTGAAAGCAATTGGTCCTCTTCTGGAAGAAATATGAACGAGCTTTCTCCCAAGAAAAATAGAAGCAGCCTAAGGGCAACATAAAGGTATAGGAAACCTCTAAAAGATTTAGTCTCTATTTTATTTTTACCAGAGTAGCTTTATGTTATGGATAAACAAAGACAAGATACAATTTTATGTAGCCATTTGAAAGTTCATGAGCCTGGTTAAAGCAACTTTTCTCAAGCAGTCTTAAAAACAAGGGTAAAACTAGCAACTAATATGTTTGCCTGATATACTGTTGTGTCTACACAATAGTAATGTCTGTCTAAAAACCATTCATTCTCTCTGCAGATGGGATCCCAGTGTTCCTATTTCAGCAGGATGTTTTTGTCACTGACTTCAAAACAATAAGTGATTAAAGCGAGAGCAAATACTAAATGTTTTCACATAAAAGCCCATCACAGATTTCTCACCCAAATGCTTCCATCTATCCTTCACAATTTACCATTGCTTTTAACACAGTAGGTCAGCAATGTAATTTTTTGACAAATATGAAACAAGGCAAATTTGTAGGGGATTCCAGAGGCCAGTTGGAAAACAACTCCTTGAAGGAGGAGGTGTCTTCTGAACAGGGACTGTAAAAGCGGCGCCTGAAGGATTCAACTTTATACCTCAAGGGCTTCTTCACTGTTTATCATATACAGAAGAGCAAAGGAGAGGAAACAGGCCTCCCACAGACAGGTCTGCAAACGGAAGGTACAGTCTGCTCCACACTTCATAGCGTAACCTCAATAAAAAGGCTGAATTCATCAGTGTAGAGATACACTGCATCATTAAATTATGCCTTTAGTGACAACTGAATAGTCCATTTGCCTTCAGTGGGTTTCTAGTGGAAGTAATGATTGAAACTTAATAAACAGTTGTGTTAGAAAAGCACTATTTGTTACACATACAGCTGGTGAAGCACAAGCAGCAGAAGAAAGCAAGAACATTTCTGTTACAAGCATCTGAAGAAATTGCTGTCAGGTAAAAGCAGTGGACTGATGTGATTAAAATACACTACTTACCCCTCACTTTTCAGGTAGAAAAAGCCCTTCATAAGTATGTGGTAGGTTTTCCCATTAGTGCTCCTACTGTAAAGTGTACATTGATTAGCATTCCCATATGTTATTTCCCGTAGAAGGACTCCACCCATAATCTAGATTCCAGTTTTATTACCCAATTATGGTTTTAAAATGGTCAACACCCACTGCAATTCAATGATTTAATTACACTTACCATTTACTTAAGTGACATTACAAATGAGGTATGCCTGCACAAATGGATGGTGTAGGTCAGACCAAAGGTCTGTCTAGCTTCATATCTGTCTAGGTTCATATGCTCTCTCTGACACCTCCCAGAGTGAGTACCCGGGAAAGATTACAAGGGTCATTACAAACACATGGGAGCACATCTCCAGCTTCCAGCTGAATTTAGGTTTAGTTTCTCTTTTCAATACAAAGGTGATTTGCACTTCACTTATTTTCTACACTTTGCAGAAGTCTGCAGAGGCAATAATCCTGAAGATCATCCTCGGCTAGATCTCCCCTTAAGTAGATACTTAATTGAAATGCACTGGCAATACTTAATTGCTGCAGATGAGCTTTGTAGACATGTGAGCTGCTGGCAAAAGCAAAAGGTATCACCTCTAGGTCTTAATTCAGTTTCTTCCTTATGATCTATCCCAGACCATAGGAATTCACGTACTTTCCCTAGGGTTTTGTTTTATAAAATCAGTGGACGACACGTTTGTGGGGTCAAATAATTTATCCAAAGTATAAAGAGGCTTTTCTGTACAACCAAGGAATAATCCATCACTCAGACTTCTTTGTTAAGAATTTTCAAGGATTAGAAAATTGTCTACCATTCTTACAGCCCCATTCTTATTCTTAAATCCTTCTACCCCCCAATCTCAAACTATATGCAAGTATAAAATATTTTACCCAAGACACATATGAGTAATAAGGTCACTGTAACAAGTTTTCTTCTGTCTTGCTGTATAGCAATAATCTTTGATGTTAGTAATTTTGCTGCCTTCCTTTTAGGGTTGCACTGATTTTAGACAACGTGGATACAAATTACTCCGTCTGGAGCTGGTTTAATGCTTACTGCCCGATTCCTAAATCCTGCACTAGAACAGAGTACACCACGGCTGAGCCCAAACCCAGCATGGAGGGATTAGAGAAAAAAAAAATCCAGCACCTCAAGGTAGTACTTGGCAGCTGCTATTTCAGCCCTAGAGTTACAGCAGCTGCCACAGCCAAAGCAGCACTGCTTAGAACAGACAAAATAAGGAAAATCTGCTGGAACTGTTGATCTACTTCTTCCTACCTTGTGGTTTGCCTGCATTTTTTATGTCTTCCTTTATTCAGTGCAAATATTTCTACCTGGAGAGTAATCTTGTGGATCTGGGAGAAGGACAATGTTTTCATCCCTGTTATATAGAGCCATACTAGCTCTGTATATTAGCCACAGAAACTGCCCCTCTCTTTCCCCAGCCCCACCTAAATATTATGTTGTAAAATTAAATCTAAACTTCATTTTTTTGATATATGCTCAGAAATCCTAGCATAGGTGAATAGTATAGAAAGATTATTTCAGCAAATGTAACAAACATAACAAATGTACAATCAATGAGCTATAAATTCAGGAGATGAGAAAAAAAAAATGGAGCATATAGTCCAGAAGCAGCAATGCAGGATTGAAGTAAATGGATGTATTTAATTTTATATGAATCTATATTCATACCTTTATTATTTTCCATTCTTTTCTAAAAAAAAGTTTAACTCCCCAGAGTGCCATTTCTGAGATGGTTTCCCATAATGCAAAAGTCTATGTGCTTTCCAGGGTGAGACGTGTGTGAGCAGAGCTCAGTAAATAAGTATTTCCAGAGAGCTTAGATAAAGTGCTTAAGACAATGCCTAAATACCACAAGTCCCAGTGGCATCCTGAAGCTTGCAGTGGAAAAGAGGGAATGGAAGAACGTCAAAGACAACATGAGAATGTGGTGTTTCCTTTTTGAACCACTCCAAAGTCCAGCAACTTTTGCGTGAACCTGTCAGATGAAGTCAACAGCAAGATGTGGTGTATGGAAGTGGGTATGGAAGGTAAGATAATACCTGCTCAGGGTTAGAAAACTGCATACCATTTGCTCTGTACTCATTCTGAAGCTAATCACTTCCATCAGAGTCAAGAGTAAGTGCAACATAATAATTTCCAAAATACTGTTTTAAAGTTGCACCTTTTCATCTAAACATTGGGAACACTGACACTTTGGTTGTATGTCCACCGCATCTTTTGCTTGAAATTCTCACAGCTTTTGCTGATGCAACTGTCTCGGACCCATTCTTGTTAAGACTCACACCCTACAGCTACACTTGGACCAAGGCCAGGAGATACCACATTGAAATCTAACTAAACTTTGTGTGACCTTTTAATGCAAGTAAAGCTACCCCTACTTTGCAGGTGGTAAACTGGGGTCTTGCCTTCGGTTGCAAAGCAAGTCAACACACAGTGCCAAAAATATTCAAGGTCTTACCTCCCCTCCCATTCCTGTGCTTCATTATTGTCATGCTCCTATTTTGTTTAATGTGTCTCCACTACAGCATACCACTGGCTAGCAGTTTTAACAGTAAACAATACTAATTCATACAGTTACACATCCCCTGGTATTATCTCAGCTGCAAAATACAATTTTCTACTTAACCTTTGATGAGGGGCTTCTGCCTTGTAGGCAGTCAACTTCTGCCCATAGCCACTCACTTTGACTTTGTAAAGTTGTGGCCTTTTAAAGTTATCACTGCTTTATACATTCAGTATCACTACTCCAACTAGTTGAACAGAATCAGTATGAGCTGGTGCCCCTGAAAAAGCAAAAGGTTTAATCAGAGCCACACAGTCTTTGGGAGTATTCTTCAGAGAGACAATACAGGCTTAAAATTGATTTCTTGCAGGACCTCTGAGCAGCTGCTGCAAAGAATAAGGAGACAGCATTGATACGAGTCCCATGAGGAGAACCACTTTAACCTGAAAAATGCTGAAATTACCAAAAGCTGAATGGTGATGAAAGCAATTACCCGAAACATAGGCAATGTTTTGATGTTTTTGCTGTTGTCTCTTCTTCCTGGATTTTGGAGTTGTTTTTCCTCTTAGTTCCACCAGTAAAGGCAGCAACTGTGGTTCACTGCTGTCTACTCAGCTAAGAAAGTGGCAAGCATTACACTTTTCTTATGGTGGATCAGGACCTTAATCTTAATTTTTCTATCTGGAATTAATCAAATAACCTCCAGGGCATTTATCTTGTTTATAGCATCATTATTTACTTCCATATAAATCATGCCTTTTATTTGCAAAGTGCTGTGCTGCTTCTAACTCCCAAAGTAACGAACTCCTGGTTGCATCATCATCAGAGCAAATGCCTCCCTTTCTGAATTCCTTCTAGCTATGCTTTCACCCAACCACAGCGTGCATTTCTATTAAGCAGGCAGAATCTCCTTTCCTCGTGTGTCCAATATATCTTTTCGTTTGGGCACTCATAGCTGCTCACCTTGCTACATCCCAAACAGCCTTGATGTTCTGAATGGCACCTTTATTAGGCTTGTTGTTCCACAGACACTTCCCTGGAAATCTGATTGAATTATTAGATGAATACAGATACAGAGGTGAAGAAAGGAAATGCACAAAACTGGTTTGTTTTTTTGTATTTGAAAACTAGTTTTCCTGCTGTTCTAGACAGATGGAGAGGAAAATGATGGCACTTAATGAGGTGGGACATATTGTACTTCTTGACAGCACTGCTGAGCTAGAATACCATTTTTTTAACATGAAAACCAATGCAGCAGATAATGTGGATTTCAAACAGTTTTAAAGTGAAAACCAATATACAAATCAACTCATCTCACCTAATTTTCTCATAGCAAGGATGGACTAGTTTGGTTTTATGGCCTACATTTGTATTTATTACTGCTCCCTCTTCTTCCCATTTCCTACTCCTCTCTTTTTTTTTCAAAAGAGAAAACAATCAGATGCTAGTAGAATAACCTTCAAGATAAAAATACCTAAGAAACCACGAACAATTTCCCAAGCATTCTTGCAAAGTGTGCTGCTAAAGGAATATGGTCATGCACTGTAAGCCTCATTCTGAGCTCTGGTCATGTGGGACACTGTTTTACACCACCAGAATAGAAATGCTGTTCTAACTAAAAAGCTTACAAAGTTTATAAGCTTAAAAAGTTTAGAAATACCCTGCTGGCATGGTTAAATTACCCTTTGGTCTGAAACTTAACCTTCTGGGAAGGAAAAAAAAAGAAAAAAAAAAAAAGAGATGTGTCAATTATCTAAAATGACCTCGTGCTTTACATATAGCTTATTAATACATATATAGCTAGACCACATAATTTCTACTGAGAAAATCCAGCCTGCGGGAAGCTTATTTTAGGCATGTTATTTGAGGAGCATGCAGAAGAGAAGGCTCATCCAGAAGTGGTGCAGTCAGTTGGAAGAATGTTGTTAACTAGAATGGATTTCAGAGGACCCCAGTGGGTTAAGAGTTGTGGATACGTTTGGCTGTCAGCACTGGAGCTAGTAAAAGCTGTGGCTTTCTACACCTACTCCCAGCTACAAAGAAGCCAGACTTATCTTGAATATAAGCATTGGAGTTGTTGTGTTGAAGTGTTTACCATTTGAGGTCTACAATCCTTACCCTCTCAAAAATCCCAATGGCTGTAAGACTCTTTCCAAGTAACACCAAATCAGACAACCCCTGCAGCAGCACTCAAAAACGTAGCTTTTGAAATTTCACAAAGCCAACTCAGATTCTTCAAATGTAATTTTGGAATAATTCTAATTCAATAGTTGTCTTTTGCCTCAGAGTTTTTGTGCCCATGTATTTGAATTAGTAATTTCAAGCCAAAACCTAAAAGCATTTTGCTGTAAGTAACAGTAGATGTTAATGTAAAAGCTAATAGAGATTGTGCTTACCACTGAAAAAGACACAAAAGAAATAAGAGCCCCAAAGAATTTACCATCTAAGGTCTCATTAAATTCAGTGGGACTACTTCCAAGATTAAATGAGCATTTCTGGGCTAAGTATTTGTGAGACAGTTTCATTTTGCAGAAATAAGACACAAAATTGCCCCTTGAGACTGGGAGAGTAATTCTGCATAACAAGAGGCATGTACTCACTCTTACTATGCTCAGCAGCAAAACTTTAATGATAGGAAGAGAGCCCCCTGAAGTGCTTTTTGTATACACTAATTCACACACATATATAGAAGAGTTTTATCTTTATATATATATGTGTATGTGACTTCCAGTTACATAAATACTAAGATCTCTTGATATACATATATATATTAAAATCCAACTGCTGTATAGCATATATTGTCATATGAGAATATGTAAACTAACAAATCAGGGGGTTGGTTAGAAGACAAAGTCTTTCATACAGGTTGCAACTTCATTCTCATAAGACATTAGAGGTCTCTATTCCAACCCTAGCATCACATAATCTTCTTGAAGCCTTGAAGTAACTCCTCTTTCTGGAGGAATTCTAGCTCCCAATAGGTCAATGGAGAATTTTCCACTGCTTCTGAAAGGAAGCAACCCAGACCTTGCTTCATCCAAACATAAATCACTCAGACAAAGCTATGGTGTCCCTGATGATGCAGGAATTGGATCTTGTAGCTATATATTTTAAAGCACTGGATAATTCATATTCACCAGTAAATGAAAAACAAACTAACCACCCGACAACAAACACCACATCCAACAGAGTGTATTTCTTAGATAGATTGTTTAGGATGTAGCAAATTTCCCTCTTTTCAACCTATGGTGCAATTTTAAACAACCACACTTTTATGGAAGTAAGAAGGTGGATACTGGCCACTGCTTGGGGATTAGGTAGGTTATCATTCTGGCAAAATATAAGGAATTAAACCCCAAAGTTACAGTATTCTGCAGGAAAACCTCTACAACTCATCATTCCATTCAAACTAGTTTCTGAAATTAATATTGAGCTTCTACCAGGTTGGGACTTTTGTTTATTTTAACACTAAATTGAGATTTATACAAACATTCCTGAAAGAGGATGAACTTACTGTCATTTTATGTAGGAGACTGAAATCTGCCTACACGCATACAAAATCATCATTGCTCCATCAGTTAAAATGACATCCCATATTGCTCTCATTTAATCAAAAGCCAATCTTCTTAAGTTATTAAAAAGAACTGTCTTCTTGATGTTAGCCAATACCAACATTAAACAAACAAACAAAATTAAAAGCTCATCCAAATATAAAGACAAGTGTGAAAAGGAAAAAAAATATTTGAATGTAATTGGAGTAGACTCCTTTCTCCAAGAAATAAAAAGAAAATACTGGCAATTTTCAACAAGCCTTGGCAGAATACATATTAAGAAAATCACTTAAGATTTAATCATAGTAAGATAGCATCAATATTTAAGATTTTGTAACATCTGTTTATAGTCAAGATTTTTTTTTCTGAAGTACTATAAATTGGCAATTGTTTATCTACAGTAATGGACTCAATTACTGTTTCCCCAGATTATGCAATGAGCATATTCAGTCACTGAGATAATTAAGCAATAAACATATACTTTGAGCTACAGCAAAGCCTTGCCAGCATTAATTCTGCCAAATCAGAAGACATGCACACGTTGCAAAGTCATTTATTTGCACTTCATTTTTAGTACTTTGCCCTTTGCTGTTCACTTCTGTAATGCTAATGTACTATTGCTTTGAAAATAATTCAAATTATGGTCTGACCACATGCAGTTTGAAGAAATTAGCGTGTGACTCTCAGCACTACACAGAAACATACAGATGCCAGACAACCAGGTTATGAAGCTTTGGAGAAACTTGTACATGCAAACTCACATACATTATAAATGTCAATACACCAACCAAAATTTTGAAAGATGGGTTTTGTTTGCACAAGGATGTGTACACTTTAGGCTAACATTACAGAAATAGTATTTTTTTTAAAGTCTCCCTCAAAAAATCCATTTAACCACCATCATTTGTCCCTAGCCTTTACATCTGATAGGAATATTCTTTATTTCCATTACTGTGTCATGCTTATTTCTTTTTTGTAGGCCCAACACTTAAGCTGCTGCTGGTTGCCTTTTAAGGCCTAAACCTCCTTAACTTTACTAATCCATGGAAGAACAAAAATACTTTACACCATCAAACTTGCATTACCTAACATCTCTTAGAACTTACTAATTGGGAGAGACAGAACGTCATTGCAGATTAATGCACCTTCTTTCACTTTGAGCACCTGAGTTGAATCTGATCTGCACAAAAGTGACTAAAAATCAATCTAATCTGACAGTGGTGAAATCATTAGGTATAATTATATGCATTCTCAGATCCTTAGCTGGATAAGACAGATTCCTCAGAACCTTTCAATAGAGCAATGTAAATGATATTTGTAGGTTTTTGGTTTTTTTTTAATCAAAATCACACTGAAAACATTTCAATCAGAAAACATGAAGGGTGATCAAGACAATATCTTCTGTTCATATCAGCCCTTAATACTTGTTACAGGAAACAACACATCACCATGCCAGAACTGTGTAGGAGGAAGGAAGGAATTGGGGGAAGGGAAAAACCTTGAGAAGTACTCAGATGCACCATTTTTAATTAACCAAAACTGTACATTACATTTTTAATGATGGGCTCCTCCCCATTAAAGGAGTTTGTTCATGCAATGAAATAATTAGCAAAATTCCTCATTTGCTAAGGGCTGTATGTTTCCACCTAACGCAAACAAGTAAATTCAGCCCTTTTGCCAAACTCAAGAGCAACGGACATGACCAGAAGAGCATAACCCTGGCTTGAAGCCACTTTTTCTTTGTCCTCTCTCTCAAGTTTGTTAAGTCATATTCAAGTAAAAATTAGGAAAAAAAAAAAAAAAGATAGTGCAAGTGTGACACACCTATTTTTTTGTCAATAATCTCAGCGATAACACAATAATAAACAGTGCTGAAAAAAATCCAGTTTAAATACTAATCATGCCTATTAAAAAGATTCATATGGATTTGCACATTTTTACTGTATAACATGACATACTCAACAGCACACAGTTAACAATGTTCTTCATCAAAATCTTTCTTCAAGCGGTAAAACGCATCCATTTATAATTCCAGTATTCCATAAATGAAGACTCAGATGATGAAATCATTATGTTCTGAGCATTAAAAAGCACAGCAAGTCTGTGCATCAGAACTGGGAACATAATGCTATGATTAAACTAACAAATTTGTATTTGGTGAAAATAATTGTTTCTCATGTAAAAGAATCAGTTTGCTTGCTACTACTGTCATATTTTTATGCCCACAAGCACACGGACAGTGGAAATCTAGTTGATACAATCTATCTGGATTTCCAGAAGGCTTAAGGAACCTAACTACCTACCAATAGGTAAAGTTCTTGGATGGATAGAGAACTTGTAAAAAACTAGAATATAATTGCCTAAAAGAGGTAGGGAGGTAAATAATCTTTGCAGAGATCTGTCCTGGGACTCCTGACTCTGCCACAGTGCTCACTGTATTTATAAGCAAGCTAGAAAAGGGGTGTAGCAAGGTGGCAAAAGTTGTTAATGCTACTTCATTATTTAGGGTAGCGAAGGTGAGGGTTTATAATGAAGAACTACATGCAGAACTTATGCGACTTAGTTAATTAGTCAATAAACCAGCACAGGAAATTCAATATAGATAAACATAAAAAGATACACAGGTGAATAAAGCTGTCCATATTTCAAAGATACAATGTATTGACCAGTATTACTCAGGAAGAGACACCTTGAGGTTAGGACAAACAGATTATGGAACCAAGAGCTTAGTGCTCAACAACGGTCAAGAAACCCAAAATCACTTATTTGAAAAGGAATCAAGAATAAACCAGAGAACATCTCTTTGCTACCCATAGAGTTCCTGCATCTTAACCTCTGCATGCAGTTTTTTCCCTCCACCTGAAATTATGTAAGCTGAAAATGTTCCTAACAGGGCAACATGGAGAATCATCCTCCATATACGAAATAGTTAAGAAAGATAGAACTCTTGAGTCTAGAAACAGAAACATTTAAGACTGAATCAGGTAAAGATCTAGAAAGTCTTTAGTGGCAATGGAGAGCGTAGGTCTTTAGTATCTCTTCAAAAATCAAGAACCTAAAAGCTTAATTTGACGTGAAGCTAGAATGAAGTCAGATTCAAAACCAAGAGAAAAAGGCAAGTTTTAACACATGTGATTCAGCTGCAAGAACTTCTGGCTGTGAGATGCCATGAACATCAACAGCTCAGACTTGTTCAGAGGTACCAGACAAATTCATAGAACTGGAATTTACCAAGAGCTCCTAAATACACAGAAACCATCTAAAAACAAATATTGTCCTGTACAGTTGCCCTGCATGTACAGTATTCCCTGCACATCTGCTTTCAACTCGTACAGAGGATGCCGTACTGGGTTAAACAGCCTGCCCCTGTAGGGCCAGCCTCTCTCTCTCCCTTCTCAGTGTGAAAGCAGGAGCCTGTCACAAGGAACGATGAAACTGACAGAATCACAGAAAACAGAACTGGAAAAATTCTTGAGAGGTCATCCAAGCTACTCTCCTGTCTCTTGATAGAATCAGTTGTGCCTGATCTTTTGTGGCAGATGTCTAACCTGTTTTTCAAAACTTTTAAAAGCAAGCTATTCTAGTACAGAGCTGACCTTCTCAGAAAGAAGCTTTTTGTAAAATAACCTGAATCTTCTTTGTTGCAAAGTTAATCCTTTTATTTCTTCATTGTTACAAACACAGAGAGAGAGATGGTCCCTCCCTCCCTTGAAGCAGCCTTTCATATCCTTGGACTTATCTACCAAAACCCAGAAAGGAAACCCAAGCCCTCTCAAATGGTGGTCAAGTAACCATTGAAAGAAAAGGAGAAAAACAAACAAACAAACAAACAACAACAAAACAACAAACCACAAAACCAAACCAACAAAAAAAACACAAACACCAATAGCCACACCCCCCAAATACCAAAATTCCTTTACTTATTACACGTTTGAATGCATCACAGAAAGTAACTAAATTTTCATCATCACTCAGACAAAACCCCCCAAACATGCAGAGCATGGTTAGTGTGTAAAGAATGGCCTACTCTTCAGCACATTGAGTTCACCTCCAATGGGCACACAGTACATTTTTCTTTTATGCAGAAATCTCCTTCAGTCCCTTTCTTCTCCTTATGCCACACATATAACCCAAATTCTCAATCCCTCATCACAGATCACAGTTGCTAGATCTCAGAGCATCTTCTTAATCTCTTCAAGAAAGGTAGGAAACATTTGGAAAGTGTCCAGAAGTATAACGCCCAAAGGTATACATAGCATTCAAATTGAGCCTAACCAAAGGTTTGACAAGTGAAAGGATTCCAGAGTGTGCCTTGCAGGCTTCCTGCTTGTGCGACGCATGCATTTCAAGGCACGCAATAGTGCTGATTCATATCCAGCTCATCATTCACACAGGCTCTGCAATGCCTTCTTCTGCAACCTGCTATCCAGTCACTTCTGCCCCAGCCTATGATTTTTGTTGTTCAAATTATGTGGTGTTAAAATAATTTTTTTTCTGTCTTGCAGAACATGTTTTACCCAAAAAAAGAGATTATATTTTTTCAGGAATGTCACAAAAATTACACTGATGCTAAGCAGTATCAATTTGCTTCTTTTGGTCACTTCACATGGATTCTAGGGATTTCCCAGGGTCAACATACAAGACTCTTAAAAATCACTGTCTATAGAAATAATGTATCAACTTGTGCTTGTTTGTGCTAGTTTACCCAAAACAAACAAAACAAAAAACAAAACAAAACAGGCAAGCAAAACAAAATGAAATAAAATTATAATAAAAATTACAATAACCAATCAAAGAAAAACAAATAAGCAAAAAACCTACCAAACAAACAAACAAAATCAACCCCCAACAACTCCAAAAACAACTCATCCAATTTTTTCTCCAAATTCTAATCTAGCTGCAGCTACAGTCTCCTCTTGGTTTGGTATCCTCTGCAAATTGAGATAGGTTGGTATTTTTTTGCCTGTTCCATCATCTGGTTTGCACAGTAGCAATTCAGCAGAGCAGAGACCTTGGCTAAGAGACTGGGTGGAGCCTGACTAGTTCAGCACCCACCAGAGCGGTGTATCCAGCACTTGAATTCCTAGTTTGCATTTGGAAAAAAAAAAAAATAAGTGAGACTGACAAATAACCACCTAAGTCAAGATGTTATCAAGCAGGTGACACACACTGATTGCACACTGCATCTTCATCTTTGGGTTTTTTTTTTTCCACAATCTAAAAATCATAGTAAGCAAAGCGGGTAACATTCACAGACAGCCCACTAACACTTCGAGATACTGTTGGAAATATTAACTGTTTCAAATTTATATCCTAATTGCAATAAAAATACCACAGCCTTAATCTACAGGCAAATGCAAAACTATTATAGATCTGAAATTGCTATAGTACTAGAAGACTTGTTCTAACAAGCAGAGATGCATGAGCTAATCCCTGTGAGAATTTATTCAGTGACTTCAACCCCTGTTCTGTTAATGAATTCAATGGGACATTTTTATTTCTGTAAATTTATTCTTCAGTTAGAATTGTCAATAAATTAATTATATGGCCATGCTCAGTCTCCAGATTGCTCAAACACTGTTTGCTATCCCACCAAGACCTTATGTTCATAAATCAGATTACTTACTCAGCTAATCCACATTTTTTTTTCAGCCTGCAAACCCACAGCGTTTTCAAGGTGGTTACTGCATTACAGATTATGCAAATGAGTATCATGACATTTTTATCTTTCTCAGCTGAGCATTTTGGAAATCAAGAACTTGTTCACATGAATAACTGCAGAAAACATTCATCAGAATCTGAATGCAAACTAAATAGGGAAATTCTTAACCCATTTTCCCTTTCAACAAGATGAAATCTAATATGATAAATTAATTTATAAATCTTTTGAGACAGTGGGTAACTATGTTAAATATTGCATAATCAATAATTATCCAGGATATACCAGAATGCAGGGGTCCATTAACTGCAGAGCGGTCAGTTTCTGCCTTTCAAAGTGTATGGAAACAGAATAATGATTAAAAACAAAGTCAAATACTACATGTAACTTCCCG
>VWZY01003720.1:1188021-1232976 GCA_013399075.1 Chloroceryle aenea | reverse complement strand
AATACAGTGCATCCACTGCCCGCCCCCCCCCCCTCCCAGTATAGAGCTTTATTTTATGATAGTGAAATCTGTATTTAACATAACCTTTTTGGTTAGATTTCTTTTGCCTACACAGAATTTTGCTTAATCTTGCCAGACAGAGTGAGAATACCATTTGTGGTCTAAGGTCCACACTTCAGGTAACACCACTGATAAATGGCAACTGTGCTGCCAACTTTACTGAGTTAGTAGCAAAAAAAAAAAAAAAAAAGAAGTACAACTCAACTGCAAACAGAACAGCATTTTGACTCTTACTGCTCATTTCTGATGTGTCAAACTAATCAGATTTTAAAATGAGAGGAGAGGTTAGGAGGAAAATGGCACAAAAGGCATTTCTAAAGACCCTGCTTCACTTTTTGTATTACTAAGCATATAGAAATGGCCTTTTCAAAACTTCTAACAGGAAGACTGCATTACAAGTTAGATATTTGATGTGTGCAGTAAAAAGGCCTTTAATATTACAAAAGTAGCCTCCCTAATCCAAAGTTCAAATACCTATTTTAAAGGCATTCAGCATTATATTTAAACAAAGCTAGTGCAGTGCCTGCAGCTGCAAATTGCAGGGAACAAATGCAAATCATAAGAGTTCACACTGCAGGCTCTGAAAAGTCATCAAAGCCTCCAAGTACTTTTAAAGAGTAATGTACAAAATGCCACCAGACCTCACAAAGCTACCCTGCAGTAACCCATTGCTTTTTACCTGATAGGTGAAGCTAAGAACGTCAATCCTTTCTTTTTCCTGAGCCTCTGTAAAAATGCAAATAACACCCAGCAGACACATACACAACTAAAAGAAAGAAAGGAAGGAAAAAAAAAAGGGCTTTGTTTTTTGGCTTTTTTTTTTTAGTATCTTAAATCTTTTAAAAGTTAAAAACTTAAAGAATTATAGCACAAATTGCATCTGTGCAATGCTGCTAAAGATGGATAAATTAAAAGTTGTCTGATACTATTGCTAGGAAGTTGTAATGGCACAAATTAGTATGTAACCATCGCTAGGCCGTATTGTGCAACCACCACAATCTCCTACATTGAGCTCAATTTACCATCTAGTAAAGTTATCCCCACTTTGGGGGTACAAAAAAAAAAAAATCATGGAAGACTTTTAAAATCTTCATTTTAATTCAGTGATATAAAGAGGGATTCTGTATCCATATCTCACAACATTTTAGATACCTAATAATCTTATAAACAGCCATCTGGATAATGAGTGAAGACACAGATGGTATCAATTTTAACCCACCCATTTTTCTGGTAGTAGAGAAGTAAGAAAATTAAGAACGTTGTAAGTTAAACAAGCAGGTAGGGTGTAAAGTAGGTACTGAGAGAGATTTAATTTCAAAGCTTGGAGACAAATAGATTTGCAGTTGCAAAGACTGCTCTTTGCTTCTGATAGAGGAGAAAAGTACCAATGCATTTGTCTGAAAGCATTCAACACATTTGCTCCCACACAGCCTGAATGTGGCAGTCAGAGGGTGTCTCACCAGTGGCTCTCTGGGACAGGTCACCAGTTCTGGTAGGAAGGGAGCTGGCACAACTCTTTACTCGCTAGGAAGCTGCTCTTGGGGCTGGAGCGGGGAGCAGCTCTGACAAATCATATGCTGCTCCAGCCATTTCTGCCTATGGATCTTCACAATCAGCTGTCCCTGCACCTCCAGACAGACTACTGATGTTCATAACAGAAGGTCATCTTCCTCCATTTCAGGCCAGTCCTTGCTGTCCTGGGGGTGGATGTCGCATCTTGCAGCCCACAGCAGAGCCACCTGCACAGCAGAGCCCTCCCACAGCCCCTGGGCACAACCTACACAGGGGCAGAGCATGGCTGCTGGGAGCCTCACTCTCTCTACTCTGCTTTATCCTAACTCACACTAAAGATCCTTCCATTTCTCTCCACTTTCTTCCTCCATCAAGAAGTCATCTTAAATGATCCTAATCCAGAGGCACTCACAGCCTTTCATACCCCTCAATAGCTTCACACTAAGTAATCCACTCCAATGAGGGAACTATTGGTAGCAGTCAATTTTCATCCAGTCAAGGGGGGGAAAAGTGAACTTAAAACAACAAAACCAAAACTCCACCTCACAAACCTGGGACAGGCATCTGCGATCATCTTCCCTAATTCCGGAGGCTCCTGCATTTTTCCTTACATATTCTTGAGAAAAGTACAATGAGCCTTTCCAGTTAATGGAGACCAACAGGCAGGTGGATGACTGCTCACATCAAAGAGCACACAGGGTTATTGCTGAGCTGTATTTAATTTTCTTATTAGCGTGGCAGGATATGAAAAATAGACCTTGCAGTACTACCGAGGGAAACGGTGTTCACCTCAGCCAGGTTCAAAACAAACAGCAGGAAGAGCCACATCACACCAAACCAGGCTAGCAATTGCAATTTGCACTTCTTCAGGCAAGCCCTCCTACATATGACAAAGCAACTGCCCATTGAAGTGTGTAACAGGAACTTAGGGAGAAACATATGGCACTTACTCACCAGAAAAACACCTCTTAATTTTCAGCAGGACTGGGTGTGGACAGCCACTCAAGGAGTGGGGGGAAGGCAGCCTTGCCACTCCACAGCCTTTCCCACATCCCTAATTCTATTACTCATCCCCTGCAGACATTCTCACCATTTATGCTGCCATTACTGCTATTTTCCAATGAGTTGTAGGCCTTCTGGGGTTGTAAAGCATTTGTTGTCACGTAAAATTTCATTGTAGTTAATATTGCTGTAATACACATGGGCCTCATGATTTTGTTTTTAGTAAACTGATCGATAAAAATGGGTACAGATAAGAAAATGTCTGGCTAAGAGCTATTTAAAAACTTTCACTGATGCAGCACATTAATTCTCTGCATGATTCACATGCAACTCTCCATTCACATTTACCCTGCAGCAGCGTTAAAGATGCTTCTCTCAGTGAAAACGTTCCTGTGATAAGGTATCCTTTCTTCTTAACCGGGCATGCCTAGGAGCTTAGCACACAGCATGTGTGTGGGAAAGAGATGGGACCCAGCCCTGGGAACGAAAAAAAAGGCTGACTAAGACAAGATCAACACTTTGAGCACACAGCAAAGCAGATTTGGCTTAGTCAGAGGACACGACTCCCCTGCAATTCTGTGCCCCTGCTAATTTCAAACTCAGGTCACCATCTTGAGCGTGCGACGGGAGGCTGTCACCTGAAGTGAGAAGCAGCACATACTGCAACAGCGTGTATCAGCCTAAAGCACTCACTGAGGGCAAACGCAATCATGTTTACCAGTCTGCTCTGAAGTGCTGCTGGCAGCCTGCATGCTCAGACAGAACGACAGCAGCTACTGTTGGGGAGAAGATGGGACTTGGATGTTTGTACAAGGCCTTGCTTATGCCCCCAGAAAACAAATCTCGCCCTGCTTTTCTGCTACATACACAGGTGCCTGGAACACAGCCTGGAAGCCCAGGCTTTTGTCTTCGACTCTTTCAGGCCACCTTCAAAGCTTTTGTTTTATATAGCACTGCCAGGCACCCCTACTGTGACCAAGCTCAGTCCTCATTACAGCACTGTCTATAAACGTGACCCAGTTTTTATGCCTGAATATCAACTTCTTGGACCTCTGCCTCTCCGCAAGGCATGTGCTGGGGCAGGATCTCGTACAGCTGCAGCTAGAAACCTAGGAGTCAGGCACTGCATAGAGATAGCTCAAACAAATATGGCAATAAGTTGACCAGTACATTGAATGTGAGTGCATGTGAGCATAAAGCGGCTTAAAAGAGTTTTATCAGACATCAAGCAGCTTGAGAACTGTCTGCAACCCCGTATCACCACCAACCAGTTCTCTGGGGTAGGGTATTAAACAGCACAGACAGTAAGAAGACTGTGAAAGCACTCTGGAGCACAGTCCAAATCATCACAAATCTATTCTGGTATGATGCTCTGGTGCAAAATGACTCAAGAATCCAAAAAAGAGGAAAAAGTGCTGGACCAGGTCACTAGCTACATCAAAACAGGGTGGAAGCCACCATATCTGTAGCAGTATGAATTACACAGAAAGACATTCATGATCATCTCTTTGTAGTTGCAGTTCGAAATCTTTAATAACTGCATATAATCTTTTAAAATGCAAGTTTCAAGCATTTACTTTAAGCACGGACGATCAATAGAACGTATTGGTAGGCTCATGATCTTAGAACTGAAGAGAGCAATTAAAACCACCTACACGGTTCATCGAGGCAACTGGAAACACTGACACGTTTGAGACCCACAGACTTCTTTCAGATCACTTTCTCGTGGTCTGAAAGACTTTGCATACTTTACCTCGCTTTGCACAGGCTTAAACCAGCAATTGCCTGCAAGCTCAACACTGCATGGGCTGGTCCCCCATCTCCCAAATACAACCTGCATTCACTCCAGTTCTACACAGCTTTTTGGTTTGCACTCCCCATGACTACACACTACAGGACTCAAAAGGCGTGATAGCCGCGACTCGGCGACAGCGTCCTTTCCACCCTTACTGCCTCCTACGGTTAGCAAGCCCAAAGCTCGCCACGTTTCGTCACCTCCCACACCAGGCCGGGCCGGGCCCAGCGCCTCGCAGCCGGGAGAGGTGAGCCCTCCCGGGGGCCGTCTCTGCCTCCACAGCCGGGGCTCCGCGAAGGAGCCTGGGCTTCCGCAGGCCCCGAGCAGGAAGCAGTGAGGGGGCAGGCCGCTTCCTACAAGGCACCAAAGCATCGGTCTCGGCCGCCCGCGGTTAAAACTTCGAAGCGGGTACCGAACCGCCGNGCATGCGCGCGGGAGGCGGGAGAGGATCGTGAGTGCGCGTGTGGGTGGTGGCGTTCGGTGTCTCCTCCCCGCGAGTTACGGGTCCTCCGGCGGTGACCGTCGGTGACCTCGGCGGTCCTGGCCCCGCCGCTCCTCCTGCCCGGCCTATTGCGGCCCCCCCTTCCCTCTCCCCGCCAGNAGGCGTTTGAACGCCGAGTTCTAGGCCTCTTGTTTCGTCGCCCTGTAGCGCGGAGGTTGTGTCCTCTTCGTGTGTACAGCTAAACCGGTGGTACACTTCTTGTGCCTTCTCCAGCCGGGTGTGTTAACTAAGAAGGAAAGCTTAACCGAGATTCAGCTAAAGCTGTGTTTAAAGTCACGTTACCTGTCGGCGTTGTGGGCGTTAGCACATTGTGATCAAACCGTCGTGCAGTTGTTAATTTTTTCCATACTTGCCTTTAGTACCTCTCTTTGTACCTGACGTCATTCTATACCTGAGCTCTGAATGTACACCTACACGCACAAACCACTGATTGTGCGTGACGATTTTAATTTGAGGTAGTCGATGTGTCACAGAGGAGGGACTAGTGTTTGAACAAGCACAATTTAACAGCTGCTAGTTCTGTTGTGGGCAGCTCAAAGTGCAGGTTTGCGTGATGGCCCTTTCTCGGGTGAGCTGTGGGGACCTGACAGTTAAATGGGAAATGCAGATGTAACCTCAGAACCTGAGTTTTGGCAAACAGCGTCAGGGGATGCAGAAGGGCTATTAATTCTAACCCTCTGCTGCCAGTTACAGCGAGTAGTGAAGCCTGTATTTCTGCATTGTGTTGACACCACCATGCAGACCAATACCCAGCCGGTGACATCTGGCCCTTGATCCAGGAGGTAGCATCTTACACTCCAAAACTAAGACCTGGAAGAGGTTCAGAGTTACTGTGTATATGACATCTCTATAGACTTCAAATGAAGTATGTCTTGGATTACTTCTTTTAGAAAGAGTTTGGTAGCTAAAGTGGTCAAAAAAGAGTTGGAACACATGGTTGTCTTCCACCCCTACAGCCCTCCCTCCTTCAGCCCCTCAGTGATTCTTCTCAGTAATAGTTCATGAACTGTAACAGTAGCATAGCTACAAAGTATGCCCTAATGCCAGTTAGGTTGCTTATTTTAACTTGCCACCAGATCTGGGGAATTTTCTGCATTTTTCAGCAGATCTTCTCTCCAGACAAATCAAAGCCATTGTGCACATACCAGAGCACAGACACAAACCCTTCCTCATTGTGAATGCTGCTTTTGTAACACTTGTTTTCACCCTATGGCAGGTACATAGTTTATCTTCCTTTTCTTGTGGGTTTATCCATGGGAGAGGGAGTATGAACCATAATGCTTAATGTAGTTAATAAACTGTGCTGTGACTGTGAAAAATTGCTGCCTGTCATCATCACGTCTGACAACTTTTCAAGTTCTGATAGAGATAACAGTCTGGACTTTACGTGTGGAGAGGACTGTTCTGTGCGTGTGTGCGTACGTGCGTGTATGTGTTGCAGATACAAAACATTACAGATTTACACATAATTTAAATATGTATACAGTCTTTTATATTTAAAACCTCTCCCAAACCTTTCAGCCCCTAAAACTGTTCTGTGAAGTTCACACCAGACTTAAGCCTGTGAACAGCTTCCAGTGTTAGGAGGCTATCCATGAATTCATACTCAGACAGGGTTTTGATAGTGTGTGATAAAACATTTTTTTCTATTCTTCTCACAAGTGATTTCAGTGGAGGAAGGAAAAGTTTCTCAATATTATGTCCAAGTCGGTGTACACGTTCACAGACTTCAGCAGTGTAGATCAATCCTGTAAGGAAAAGAAAAAGAGTCTCAGAAAATGGGTAACCTTGGGAATGGGACAAGAAACAGCTCATTGATCTTCTAGCAATCACATTCAGTCTTGCTTAGTAACTCTGGAATGAGCCAGTTCAAACAGAAGTGAAATGGGGACTTTGTGTTCAGTTAGAAGCATTGATCATTGGCTGCTTTCTTCGGTAGTGCCTTATTTAATCTCCAGAAGCCCTTATAAAGTCCATAATTGCTAAGTAATGGACTTTTTCTGGATCAGGAAACCTGTGACACAATAAAACACTCGATAATTTTGGTCTGCTGTGCTATTCAGCATATACCCAGTCAACAAACACCTAACTCTCTATTTTATAATTTATCCGACTTGTAAATGGCTCAACCAATCAGGGACTAGGTCACCATGAATTCTAAATACTTTTTCCAAATATATTATATACTGAGTATCCAATAACTGTGGAATTTTAATGTTATTTTAACTTCTTAGCTCCAAACAAGTAACGTTCATCTGTCAGTGGCATAGGTACCCACCTTTAATACACACAACTTTCAGCACAGATTTTGAGGTAGCACTTCTTACTCCTCTGACCATTCACTTTCCTAATTAACCCCTTTGATATTTTTAACAGCCATCTGTTCAGCACAAAATGTTTTTTATTTTAAGTTAAGTGACATTGTGAATCAGACAGAGAAATAGTGAATTATTTCCTTGGTTAACTATAGGTAAGTGGATTCCCACCAGGAAGTCTGTAACTACTTGCAGGGGTCAATTTAGGATCTGGGGACTCCCCATTATATTCACTGGTAACTTCTGCTGAGAATCTTGTGTCTGGCCTACATGAAAATATACTTCACATCGTGCCAGCTGTGATCTTACCCACATCTGTGATTCCATCACTGTGAAATTAAACAAAAAGGGTTTTTGTAAGTTCCATGAATCACACAGTTTGTTATTCTTTTGCATGCTTTATGTCACAAGTAGCTATCGCAGCGCTCGTACTGAAAGACATGCTGGTCTGGGGAAACTAGATTGCAAACGTGTGTTTATTTTTTATCTAACTAATTTGCCTAAGTACAGAAATGTAATTAACCAGTTTGAGTAACTGTGTATATCCTACAAGAAGGCACAACTATCTGGCAGCATACAGATTTTTATGATTTTCATTATGTTTCTCTAACCTATGAATTGCTACTTTCTCCAAGATACACTTCAGGAACATGACCAAAAAACATTCCTCATTATTTGTATGAGTTACCAACCCAAAGGTATTGAGTCATGTTTGTTTTGGAAGAACATTACCCGCAGGGCTTGTCAGTCATGTCTACAGAAGGAGACACATGCTCTGGATATAACGCCTGCACTTACCAAATGTGAAATTAAAAGTGAGTTTACAGGAAAGCATGATTGCAACTGGTTACATCATTTTCATTAGCATTGCACAATTATTCCTCCCATGCAGTTGTGCCACTGAAAAATACCTCAGTCTTTGCTGCAGCAGCAGATTTCTAATATTGAGGATTATTATGTATATTAAATGTTTGACATTGATCTTAAAATGCCACCAGTACCTTCACCTTAATGTTCACACCGTTATTTTTAGAGAATATATACAGCAACAGGAAGCTCTTAAAAGAGTATATTCTACATCAAGATGTAATTGATGAAACAAAATGCTTGCCCATGACAGCTAGCAAGCTTTAAAGGTAAAATTGGCAGTGAGGTAAGGGAACGATTTGGGGAAAAAAAGTCTCTGATTTTGTCAGAGTCAATTAAAGAGAACTATATGTTAAATATAATGGTAAATGTCTATTTTCTTACGTTATCTGTGAAACAACTTCAGACTTACATGACGAAGTGTAGTAAATGCCTTACTTTGAGAATGAGATCGCGTTTTGTTTTACATTTTGAATTGATGAAGACTGCCCTGTAAACTACAGAAATACACAGAGAATGCTTTTTGCTTCCTTCCTCTCCATCACTGTAGCAACACCAGGTCTTGGTGCCATTTAGAAAATAAAACCTGAACTTCCTCTTCTGCAAAGATATGTAAAGAGTTGAATTATTAAATGTACTGGGTTTTCTCTAGTTGTGAATATTGCAGCAGTATTACTTGTACCCTTCATTTTATGTAACTAGCTCTCATATGTATATTTAACAACTCCTGTATTTTTTTGTTCCGTGTGTAAAAACAAAAGCTATACAACAACAACAACAAAAAAAGTCAAAATGGTTTAAAGCTATTGTCTTCTTAAATAAGCTCCTCTTAGGTGCAACATGAAAATAAAAGCGACTGTGATACACTTAGAACTCCATTTATAATTTAAATACAACTGAACAATGATATTTTATACTACAAACTGAAGATCACCAGATTAGCTATTCTGATAGACAGCTATAAATTCAATGAGAAAACTTAAATATATATATATTAACATGGTTACTGTTACGTACTCAGAAGCTGGCCACTAAAGACAGAGTGCTTACCCTAGTGCATAAATAGCATGGAATTGGACTCTAAACCATCAGTAAATTTAATCAGTTCTCCTGTTATACTCTTTTACAAGGCAAACACTGCAAGTAGGAAATCTTCAAATCAATTTTAAAATAACTTTGTTTAAACAAAGAGTCCATTCGATCTGTCTGTAATTTCCTGAAAAATGAGATTAGGAAGAATGAGTTTAACTACAGAATCAGTGAGTACTACTACAACAACTGATCTGAACTGCTGCTGTCACCATGTCCTGGGTCAAGTACCTCTTCTAGTGCATCACAGTATAATAAATTTATGATGAAAAATTAAAAATCACCTATTTAAGAATTCAGACCTTTCTTATTCCAATCAGTGTAACACTAAATTTATAACAGTATTCCCAAACCAGGACACTGTGTAACAGAAAAGCATGATTTTCCTTTGTAGTTGTAATGAGTTGCATTTCTCACCAAATCCACCTGCCCTGAAAGAGACAGCAGGACCCTGATAACAGCATGATAGTAGGGAGATGTAAGTATGTGTGTAGTTATTAAAGTAACAAAAACCTACCACTTACCATTGTCATTATGCCCCAGACTGCACTTTATTTTTTTAAACATCGCTCAGCCCGTAAGGTTATGACTTAGTAACTGAAAATACATGAATTTAGCCAATGAAGCAGTGCCAGTTTGAAGCTACTGCTTGCCTGGAATGATATAATGGAAGATGTAATGTAGTCCCAGGAGATGTTATCTCAACCCTAATTAAATAGATTTAAATGACACTTCTGTTGGATAGAGTATAGATATCATGATACAGTGCAGTCGATTCTTGGTTACTGATAAGAACTGCTGAGGTGAGCTCTCCCAGTTCAGCCACTTGCATACTTATTCACAACCCTGCCCAAGAGTCTTGGCTCTTGCGGTTCTCGTGTTCTCTGTATATAGCACTCAGAGAGTCAGCACTTGCATCTCCTCATCCTTTCAAACACGTGATCACAAAGATACTTTCCACAGCAAAGCAGTGAACAAATGAAATACTAAGCATCTGTTTTTCCACGAGGTTCTTGTACTTTTCCCAAAAAACAGCTTATTATCAGGCAGTTGACTCATGAGAGCCAGGATTATCCTGAGGTACCAGTTTTTGTCACTTGCACATTTGAAGTCAAACCTGTTATTAAAGAACTAGAATCCCTCCAGTCCCTGATGGGGAGAAATTATAATTAAAAGAAAAATAGCAGATTATATGGGGAAAGCCAGCAAATATTATGTGTGGTTTAAGTTAAACATTCTTAAAAAAAAAAAGAAAAGAAAAGAAAGAAGATAATTGCTTTTATAGTGCAGTCTGGATTAAAAGGGAATCTGTGAAAATTGTGAGCTAAGAATTGACTTTGCTTGACATTTATCACATATTGAAGTCTTTAGATGATCTATAATGACAAAATTATCTGAATTTCCAAACCAGACTATGACAGTCTCAGATTTACCCACCATCCAACCAAACGTGATGAGATTTTAGATGTAAACACAAATGTGTTATGTTGTAGAAAGGCAAAAGCATATGTGTATTGACTTCTACTATGGGCGTCAGTGTGCTGGTGATGTATTTTGTTTACCCTTCTCCCCTTACCTTAGTATAGAATTTTAATTTTTGCCTTAGCTAATGGAAAATGGACTCTTACTACTATCACACTTAATTTCATATGTTTATTCATCATAAACATGGAAGAAACTTAGGAGAGACAGTAAAGATGATTCACTGCTTCTACCATAAGGAGATAAAATAGGATAGGTTATTTTTTGAAAGAGAAAGAGCTATCTAAACCACTGCATCCGTGTGCTTTAGTATGACATTTTGTTTGCGAGGTAGTGCTCCGAAAAAGCAATCTTGGAATGCAGTTAACACATTAAGAGTTTCAGGTTTACAAAAGAAAACCTGGAATAATTTAACTGTCTAGATACTTCCGATTTGAAGAGGTGTCAGACTGTTTTTCACATTTTTGTAAAATATAATGCTTCTGTTAGGGAATAACTTCAGTTCTTACTTTGGCGAGACATCCATAGTTATATTAATTTTGGATTAGACAGGCTAATAAAAATATTAATTTGGTAGCCTGGGAGGGTTTTGAACACATTTTTTTAGCATTCCAAGAAAAAAAAAGAGTGGAGACATTGTCTGTTTAATTAGACCTGCAGAAAGCTGTGACATTCCATGTTGTGAAAGACACCTGGCCCTCACAGCACAATTCATACCCATGACAGAATGTCTTGTCTCACTGCAAAGCACATCTGCAACTCCAGGAGGCTCAGCTAGGCAATCCGTTAGCTTCTCATGATCTAAAATGAAGGAGTCCCAGTTTCCTCCTATCTTCTTCACTCTTACTCACTTTCACACATCTCAGCTCTATGTTTCTGCTGCCTGCATCACAGCACCTTTGGTACTCACCAGACCTGCTCAGCCACTCATAGAGGAAATCAGTCAGAAGACTAACTTAACAAACCTTCCCTCTCTCCTGGAAAGCTGCATTGTCTTTTGTGACATTGGTGCACTGGACTGATTCACCGGCCAGTCTAACAGGTGTTGGAGGTAGAACAAGAAGAAACAGGACCTCATGGCAAGGGAAAAATGCTCTTCCACTACAAGTGAGCTATTTCATGAGCTTAGATACTCTTAACTGCAGATTTTATTAGTTTACCTTAACAAAGTTAAAACCGGAGCAGTTCAACATCTGGTTCATTAGTAGATCCAGTGTCCCTGCCTGTGGGAAGACCTGGAGAGTAAAAGCTTCAGCTGCCACACTGCTAGTCTGTCAGTCTCTCACGTACCTTAACTGGCTCCAAAATGCAGTAAGCTCTGTGAGATGCTACCAAAATAAGCTAGCAGGAAATACTATGGACTAGTTCTAATTCTACTTCACCCCGAATGTTTAAGCAGTTGAGATTCTGTATTTGAGATTCAGAGCCACGAACATCTGCCTTTTTGAAAGCAGATACTACATCCTGTCTTTCAAAGCCACACTTACAGCACTGATACTTATTTTTCATATCCTGTGTTCTTAACTGCTTGCTGTGACCTCCACTTGAAGTTAGTCCTGTTCCTGCCACTGCCTGAGGAGATTCAAAACTGTCTTTTTTCCCCCACACATCCTAACCAGTAGGCTGGATGTGTCAAGAGGGGAGCATAGAAATCTTGTCTCCTCTACAGAGAGTTCTGTCTGCTCCAAACAGAACAACTCCATAGCCTGATATTGAACATAATTGTCAGAATGGTTTGCTTATGTCCTATGGGTGTTTATTTCTGTTACACGTTTTGTCTAATGATAATTTTAATGCAAAATACACAGTTCTGCAAACAGGGTTCAGAAATGTTTTACTTCCAAAACTCTATCCCAAAAGCTATATAGTCATCCATCTAATAACATGCAGTTATGTTATAGTAAAAATGCATCACTTCATTCAAGAATCAAATTTTAAATGGACAGAAGGAAACTCTTTTGTGAATAATAGTAATTAAACTGTGGCAGAGTCCATCATTCTGCAGGGTGAATATCTGTAGTTACATGGTTTGTAATCATCTTGCCCCAGGATGTAAGTGCTGGCTGACTCAGGAAGAAAAATTGCCCTTGCTGAAAAAGACCCTGCTGTAGATAAGGAGCATTTTGGCAATTAAAAGAAAAATCCTTCCATAAAGCATTGCAGGCCATTGCTAGGTTTTACCAGATGAAGAGAGACTTCTAGTACCATATCTGTCCTTTTATTATTTAGTAAACAGAGAATTTATTTTTTTTTTAATATCCTTCATTTTCATTAAACAGATAAAGTATCACATGTGCTTCCATGCACGACCTGCCTAGTATGTGAGTTATATAAAATATGGCATAATTAAAAAGATACCTTATTTTGCAAACATCCACAGGCCTAGATGCAGTTTTAAGTTTGGGGTTTTTTTTCTTTTCTGTCTTTACAGTGTTGACACGTTTGTAGCACTGCTTACCCCTGTGTTCATGAGGATGCAATGTGCTTATCATGACAGCCTTATTTACTGCTTCCTCAGACTTATGCTTTCCTGAGTTAGAAAGGAATGACAAAAAGGGCAGAAAAAGCTGAGACTCCTGTGATAGTTTCTGCATAAATTAGATGAAGTTTACAGGTATGGATAGTGTCACTGAAGTGGTACAGGTGGAAAATCAAATAAGCTTTCAATAATACAAGTACTTTTTCAAACCTGTAAATGAATCAGCAACTTCCCCAGAAAAATACAGAACAGGTGCTTAGAGTTTAGTTAGGTATGTATCAAGTAGACATTTTCTTCAAGAAGAAAAGGTTAGTGGCATCTCACAGGAGTACAGAGGATGTTAATCAGGGAAAGGAGAGAGTATTATGAAAATACTCAGCATCTTGGAGAAAGGAGGAGGGAGTTAAAACCCCATAGTAAATGGCATGAAAGGTATGCGCCATAAAACCAGTCTTTCTATTGGGTCAGTGGTGTGTTGGTATGCAGTCCATCCAGGAGCTTGTCTTAATTTTCCAATAAACAGATACATTTAATAAAAGATAACCCTTCTGCCTAGAGACCTTGTTACATTTATGCTTTGAAACCATCAGGACTATAGCAAAATACCGTTGAAATGGAACATGCAGAAATTAGGGCAGTAATTAACGTGAGTTATACGACAGCTCCTGACCAAAAAAGCTTTTTGTTAATAAACCCAGTGTTTTCTATTATACAGGCTATTGATTTCTAACCGGGGAGATGGAAAGTTGCCCAGAGAGATGTGGAATCTCTGGGCTTGGAAGTGTTCAAGACCTTCTGGGAGAAAATCCTAAGCAGACTGGTCCAAGGTCAGTTTTGACCCTGCTTTGAGAAGGAGGTGGGCTAGTCATCTCTCAAGATCCTCAGTGATTTGGTATTACTGCCTCTCATTTCAGATGTCTGATTTATGTCATTAAGTTAGGTGCATCCTCTCAGTGAGGATGAGCAGTCATACCCTCCTTCCATATGCATGCCAGGGTGTCTCAGTTGGGGACTTTTCCCCATAGTGTATTAATGAAGCTCCAAACTCATTGACTGCATTTAGACTGTGCTAATTCTCCTTACACTGTAACAACAGTTATGTTTTAGTAGAACTGTCTTTCCCTGGGAAACAGCACAAATGTTCTTAGAGCAAAGTTAACTCTTAAAACTAACAAACGGGAATAGAAGGCCGTTTTTCCTTGACATATGCACAGTGTGTTCAGGCTCCTCAAATCAAAGTAGTTAACTGGAATGTCCTTATTCCATCAGTTGATTATCTTTCTTTATGTAGTCTAGAACTAGCAATGCTAGTTTGAGCCTCACATTAACAACCTTAAATTTTCTCAAGTCAGAAATTCGATTTTCTCCTTAATTTTTATTAAACCTATTTGTTGCAGCCAGAGTTGCATTTCAGTGCAACCACAGAATTGACCTATCTAGCCTCATTTCCACCTCTCCAAAAGGTTTGGGTTTTTTTTGTTTGCTAAATAATTTACTGTGGGAAACTTCTTAAAATATCCTGTTAGGCAATCAGAAAATGCTAAACACTGTTATTTCCTTCTTCATCTACAGCTGTGGATGTGATACTAAAACTTCACTAATTCTGTTGTAGTGGAAAATTCAAGTCTTTTAATAGTTCTGTTTCAAGTCCAGAAAAAAAGTTTATATGCAAAACACTGATCTGTTTGGTGCTTTTCAGATGTGCTGCCTTAACACAACTTCATTATATAGTAGTATCAGAGTGAAGTGTACAGCCACAGAACTTACACAGTTAAGTAAACAACCCCCTACTTGTACAAATGTTACTGAAGAAATAGTTCAGAAATTTGCCTTGAAATTAGTATCACTATACATCTCACCTCCCCCTTTTCCTCCTGAGCAGCCTCAAAATAGTCTACAATAGATACTTGTATTACCTTATTTTCCTCTAAATTAGAATTTGCCAAACATTTCTTTTGGTTCAGTCATCAGAGGTTTTTTTTTCATTATTCAGTTAAATGTAGGTATCCGTAGGATAATACACCTACTGAGTACGTGAGACCTGGTGTGATACGCAGGTTGGTGTTGAATTTTCAGGATGAAGGAAGACATGTCAAGACATGTACAATCAGATTTTTTTTTCTCTCATAATATGAAACAAACAACAAAGATAACATTTGTAATCTGCAGATTTTTTAAATCTAAGGTAGAGTTTCTTTTATGATCCTCTTTCAAAGACCTTTGGAGCATCTGATACAATTACTGCTCTCTGATAAGTTACACCTTTGATAACTTTTTGAAGGTTTCTAGAAATTATCTTTTTATTCTCAATTGCTTTAGAACTGAAATGTTCCATAAGTCAGTGTACTGAACATTTGTCTTTTCTGACATGGTATTTCGGTATGACACTCTTAAATACCTGTACACAAATGGAAAAACCTTCTAACTTCAGACTGCAGTGCTAAGCCCTTGCAGCACAACTGTTAGTATTTACTAATTCATCATGGTAGGTGCATTTAGCAGAATTGTAACAGAATTTTTATCTACTTAAAGTGACAATATTAAAACAGACAGAAGGAAGTGCTAAAATGTGCAAAAAACGGGGAAAAATGCAAAAGTAAAGTTCTGCTTTCTGTATTGGTTTACTAGTTAGTCCATAACATTTAAATGTAAAATTTTGACTATTCTGATTCAGGTCTATTTTTCCTAAGAAAAGTAGATAGGAGCTCTGGAAGAAAGATACATCCTGTCTTTAGTTGAAACTAATTTATTGCCTTTCCTTAAAGAAATATTGTTTTGGTTTTGTTTGTTACTCAAAATGTTGTTTCCTGTCAAAATGGATAATGTTTTACAGAATAAACTACAATCAGGAGTAGTATTGCTTACAGAAGGGAATTGTTTTCCCATCAGCCTCAGGAGCCAGTATCTTTTTGCTTCCCTTGTCCATGGTTCAATCACATGCAGATGAATGGACTTAGATCCTTCTCCTACTTTGGCTGAAGCCTGTTATTTGACAGAGAGATTTTGGTACGTTCCCTGAGCTGCGTCACAATGTTAACAGCACATGAGCATATTGCAGTCCTCCAGTCTCTTCTCCAGAAATACTCTGACCTTCACTGTTTTATATCAAATAATGTATTTTAAACTTTACAAGGCAGTTTAGCCAAAGTCCTTGACTGAATTTTTCTGATAGAGAAAGGAACATGCCGTCAATTTTTATAAAAATCCAGCTGTGATTTACTCCAGTCTTTTTTGTTAGTATGCTTCCATCCATTTTCAGTCCTAAGGCTCATCAATTTAGAATACTTTTTTTCTCTTGGGGAATCAAAATATTCTGTTAGCTGGGCTCAGTTTTATCGTTAGTGAAAGTATGAACTCACGTGTGCTTTTTAATTCCTTATGTACACTGAGTTGTTGAGCTTCAGAGCTGCTTCAGCATGCCATTCAGCCCATGAATTCGTCCAAGTTACAATTTTCTTGATAAAGAAAACTGTCAAGTGTTATAAACAGGGAATGGTCCCAATCCACCAAATGAAATTTAAAAGTGAGGGATCCTTTGCAATTATTTAAGCCGAAGGGAGCTTTGTGGCAAATGCAAATTAAACCAAGCTTTTCTGGGATAGTGTGAAACTATTCACAGTTGTGTCCCAATTACATTTTATTTGAGGTTTTCCCCATAGAAAATATTTTTTTTTCCTTGAAATATCTGCAAGTTATAAAACTTTGTCTGTCACAGTGCTTGAAAGTTTTTAAATGGAAAAATATGTTTCACATCTGAAATCTCTTGAGAAGAAATCAAAGCTTTTTATTGAAGCTTGTTAGTCTCTTTCTGTGTTTGAGAAGTTTAATAATTTTGAAGAGAACAAAGTAAACTTGAGGTTTTCTGGATTTTTATTTTTTTTTTCCCTTAAGTGAACAGTACCAGTAAGAAGAGAGTTCCTGTGTCATGAAACTGCTAGGTCTTTTTCCCCTAGGTTTTCAAGAAATGTTTGAGAGGTGGAGAATGTAATTAAAATCTTATTCTCCCTTTGGCTGCATTTTTAATTTTGAATTCAAACCCTCACACAGCATAATAGAGCTTTGCTTTAGGGTGTTTTATACCTCTATCAAAGTGACTAAAGTAATTAGTATTTTATACATTTTGGTAAGTATTTTGTCACTGGAAGCACCAGTGCAGGTGAATGATAATGGTTTGAAGCTCAGGCAGTGACGAGACCCTAAATGAGAATGTCACCTTTTAATCAAGAGCACTTGGAGTCTATGGTATTGAAATGCCCTAGAGAACATAGAAAAGCCATCCATCACTTTGTGACAGTCCAATCTTAGCGCATGAGTAAAATTTTATTCAGCCTTTCTAAGGTAGTTGGAATGTAAGATGTTTTAACTCACCTCAAAACAGCAATGTAACATTTCCAAAACATAACGTCCAGATTGCTTTCTGGACAGCCTATGTGTCTTCATCTTTTATATTTATTTATTTAGATTGCAATTGAAACAATTTCCAAGTCCTGCTTCAGACACCTCCCCCCTCCCTCTTACACACACAAGAGGCAAGATTATTTCCAAATGTTATTCATATGTTTGGAGCTAATTTGCATATTTGATTATCTCTTGATGCTCAGTGGAAATACTCGGGAAGTTAGAGGGAAAGATCTGCTGCTTTAGATAGGGCAGATTTACTAAGTCTCACACAGAAAAGTAGTTTTACATGTAACTCAGAAGTCTGCTGGGGAATGTTTAGAAGAAGCTGAAGTACGTTCAGTGACATGTACTTGGAATGATAAACTATTGTTATAATAATTCAGCAATCTAATTTCAAACTCTATGTTATGCTTGTAACAATGCTCACACAGCTTTCTTTAGAAGTGATAACAGCAGCATCTGACAACAATGCTGTAATTTAAACAAAAATATTTTTGTTGTTGGCCATTTGGAGGATTTACTTTTGATATCAGTGAAAGCAGGAATGAAGGCTGGGAACCTTGTCTTCTGAGATAGATGAGTTGGCAATGATGAAACCCATTGATTTAAATGGATTTACTCCCAACTTACACTCTATCTATGACTCTCTTGCCCACCCTACTTGCTGGTTGAAAGCTGGGATGTTGATCTGCACTGTACTTATTACCTGTTTCCAGCTGCTACTACTGTTTGTTTTGTTTAGTAGATTGAGTTTTTCAGCACTTTGTGGAACAAGATTTGCTGTGAATATGCCAGATCAGGGTTTTTTTCCTACATGACATTTGAACATTTTCAAGCTGAAGTATTTTTTGTCCTACCCCAAAATAAGGTAGGACCTTCTGTGAAGGGAGAACATTCCTAAAATGCTACCATGTACCAGAGTGCTGAGAGAGAAGAGGCTGAGGAAGTTGTATTTGGCTTCATTTTAGTGAGTGGCAAGGAAGAGCGAGAAAGCTTTTCCTTCTGAAGCTAAGAACCAGTAAAATGCATGCAGATGGGGAAGACAGGTTTATAGATGTTACTGAATAAGTCTTTCTAGCGAACCTTTCTCTCACAAATATGGAGAGACTTCATCTTCTTCAAGAAAGTGATATTTCTTCACTCTGAGATTGTTTTCAGAAATATACTAGGCTACTAAGGTTGGTGCTAAGAAATTTTTTAGCCATCATTTTAACTTGAGCTTAAGCACATCTAATTCTGAGACCTTCTCTGGGAATTCTTCCCAGCAATCTAAAGAGCTGCATTTTTGTCTGCCAGAGTGTATGTGTGCAAGTCTTAATGGTTCTGTCATGTCATCATGCAAAGTTGAATGAATTAAATATTCAGAGATTACAAGAGTCTGCGCCAGGCTTGTTATACAGAGAGCGAATATATTAATCAAACAGCTAATATATGTTCCTATATGAGCAGTATTGAATGGGACTGTTAAATGGCTGACATTCAAAATCTACTCCCAGTTTTGAAGTCTGCTAGTCTCATTGCTGCTGTCATCTAGTGACATTCGTGTTCTGTTGCCACATGACATTCTCACTGTAATTGGCTTCTAGGGAAAACACAGACATTATCTATCGATTTTATACATTACCATTTTCTTCCCCATCTGCAAGCCACAACTTTGTTCGGATGTCACAGCATTTACACACAGCTAAAAGCTGAGCAAGTTGCTACAAGTTGGATATTGCAACTTTAGAAGTAACCTCTTACAGGAATAATTAGATACATGCCATTATTGAGGCTGAGTTAAGACAACCGTGTCAAAGAAATTAAGAATGTCACTGTAGTATTATTATGATTCTGAAAATAATCTGCCAAAAGCAAGTAAAAATAATTTAAACTATTTATTGGACTTTACCTACAAAGGTTGGAGAGAAGTGGGTTCTTCATCAAGCCAAAGTGGCTGCTTGGGGCAAAGTTATCAAGTGTGAGGGCTTGATTTAGAACGAGACCCCTCTTATTACTTAGTAGGCATACAAACCCCTAGTCATTGCTGTAAGACAAAGCCAGAGTATCAGAAATACTAAGCACAGAAGCAAAATCAAACCAAACCAAAAAACTACATATGTAATCACTTTCACCTACAATTGTTGTACTCAGTATAGTGTTAAAATTGACTAATGAATAAATGATTTACAGAGAAAAATCAGTGTTTACAGTATTGGTTTTGCTTACTTAAGCTAGAAACTGCCTGTCCAGTTCTTATGGAATTTATTTATGCTTTTAAGTTTTGATTTACCAACACAGAGTTGGTAAAACCAGTATTTTTAAGTTTTGGTTTACCATGTGAAATTGTAACACCTAGCACAAAAGGTCGCTGATGACCATAGTGTACCTTCTGTCACACGCAAATTCATTTCTGTTCTGAGCCATGACATGCATGGTATGCAGTGATAGGATGCAAGAAATGAACAAATTTAGGTCTTTGACTTTTATGTTTCATATTTGTAATGTTTGGTTTGGGGTTTTTATATGTATTTCATAAAATCCTGTTGGTTTAAAATAATGGAAAAATATTATAGAATTCAATCCAAAAGTAAATAGGTATGAAATGATAACTCCAGCACGTATCAATTATTCTGTTATGCAGATTTGATCCTTGGGTGGAAGTCGGGGAGATAAGGAATGAGGATTCAGACAAACACTTTCATAATAAGCTAATTCCACCTGGTATTTAGTCCCATCACAGACATCCATACCAAACCTCACAATGCTTATTCCACCTAGAAATAGCCAAAACAAAGAATTCAGCTCCCATGGTCTACAAGTGTTGCTTGTCCTCCCTAAGTAAAACCAGACAGATGGAGCAATCGTTGGAAGTCATGTGAAAACCAATACATCTGTGGTAGGGAATTTGGAACAGAATATATTGAAAAGAATAATAGATCTACAAAAGCCTAAGGCTGAAAGTAGTATGTGAACAGGCAGCCACCCAGTGTGTGTTTTTTCCCAGTACAGACAGAATATACAGTAGGGTCCAAACTAGGCTCATTCCTGGGGTTTGGCTTTATTCAAAAGAAACCCGTGTTAAGGTAGCAAAGCTTAGCTCAGGTCTCTTCCCCAGGCTTGGCTGTTCTTACAACAAACCTCTTAGGACTCCAAAGTGTTTGCTGCAGGTCTTTGCTCTCTCTCTTGAAATGTTTCCAGTCTCCTAACCAAGTGAAGACCTCAGTCAGCTTCCACCCTCTGTGACTGTCAGGGAGGACAGTGTCCCACCCAGCTGGGATGCACTGGATACTGGAGAGATGGTCTTGTGAAAAGAAATGCGAAGCAGAAGCAGCACCCCTCATTATTGCACCCATCCACCCCAGGAGGGATATAGAGGTTGCCAACCTGTCACACTGTGTTTGTAGCTAAAATTCTGCTGAAGCACATACACAACTTTATAGAGGGAATAAAACAGGACAAGTAATTCTATAAGAAGCCTTTGACCCACTGTTGCCTACAACTTTTAAAATGTGCCATTCCAGTTAAGGTTGCTCTGTGCTTGGCTAAGGAGGCTACTGGGAAAAAGAGGAGGACAGAGGGAGGTAACATGAAAAGGGATGGCAGCATAGACTTCTGTGGAGGTTAACAGCCAGAGGAAGAGTTGATGGGAAAGGATGAATATAGTTACTGACAATTTAGCTGCATTTTTTCCTGTAGTGTTCTTATTGTTATTTGGGGTATAACTAGCACAAGCATGTTAAGCTGTACTGAAATCACAGCACATCCAGGGCAGATGTACCCTATAGATGAAAAGCCACTCCAAGGGCTTTGTTGTTATAATCTTCAAGAGCCTACGGGGAAGAACATACACTGCTTAGTGACTACTGTAGCACAAATTCCCCAAGCCCTAGTTACATAAACCAGCATTTAAAAGACACAGTTTAGTTATAAAGTGCACATTAAAAGCTACTGCACTGTCTCTCCTTGAAGTGTCTATTGAAGTATATCTATAAAGGATGTTTGCATTACAAGATTGAGTAAAAAGAAGCTTTAAAGAAGTTACTGAAGATTTTCAGCCCATGGTTATAGTTACACTTACTTTCTCAACGTACTGTAAGGTGTTTGAGATTCTCCTAGGACACTGGGGTGAGGGACTCAGCTAATAGAGTGGCCAGGTAGAGAAAATACGCTGGGGATGGTATGACTGGGGGTTGCAGCACACATGGAGCAGTTGCAGCACACATGGAGCAGTACACGATCCCCGGTGACAGGCGCTTCCTCACTGCACTCACAAGACTGCCATCGCTGCACAGGACTACAAAGGGGATTTGAATTTGTTCCTGTTTGCTTGACCCAACATATGACGGTGAAAAATGATCTTCCAAACTAAACAACCAAGCAAACAAGCATGTTTGGGAGAGATTTGTTCAGCTCATGTTAAAAGGTAAAGATTACCTTTACTGTGCAGTAGTTTTTCACCGAGAAATCTTCTCACAGGCTGAAAATAATAATTTTGTGTAATCACTGTATTATTCACTCTGAGGAAACATGGGGTTTGCACTACAAAGGTAGATCCGTATCGGTTAAGATTCATTTGGTGTCTCCCCTCACCTTTAAAAAAACATTCAGAAAACAAACCTGAAACATTAAATGATGTTTCTTATGCTTTAAATCCTGGTATTTTAAAACATAGGCTGGACAGATTTGTAGAGCATTGAGACACTCTCATTTTGTGGCTATAAAATTGCTGAGGGTATTGGTTGCAGGCTGCATGGAAAGAGCATTTCAAAGCTCTGTACTTGCTGGAATTCACTTTTCTGTGCAATAGCACGTTATTCTGGAAGCGTTGCTTCTATTCAACTCATACAAGTTTTTTCCAGAAAGAAAAGCACATTAGCTGAGTATCTCTCTTTCAGTGCTGCTGCTAAAAATCCCTCACTTAAGCAGCACTGAGTGAGGGAACTGGCATGCCTCGACACTATGTATCTCAGTTCCCAGTATTCAACTCCGATCACAGAGCAGTCAGTCTTCCTTCCCAGTCTGTCACAGGGCTCTGAAATCATGGTATCAACTGCATACCCCTATGGTATGCAAGCTGCTTTACAGTCCTGCACATCAGCCTGCACCATTTGCCTCGGAGAAGAAACCACTGCTCTCCAATTGTCCATGACAGATGCAGAAGCTACTGCTGGCATCATGTCTCAGTGGGACTCGGGGATGACTTGGGTGTTCATGTGGCCCAGAAAAGCAGCAGCTGCTGCTCTGGATCCTGCTGCCTCTGCCACTGTGCAAGGGATACCAGCACAAACAAAATTAACATCTGGCCTGTAACATGAGTTATCCTGACTTTTAGCAGCACTAATACCTGAAATCCCCTAGGGATTGGTCTGCAAAAGAAGCAAAGTGTAGAATTTATATTCAGAAATTGTCTTGCCCAGAACAGTTCCTTACTTTCCTTCCCAATGCACCAGCAAGATTAGCACTGAATCCACATGGAAAAACTCACTGAACTCAGTGAGTGTAACATGTAAGTGTGCCCAGATGCAGAAATTAGGGACTATATATGTATAAGGAAGCTTCTTAAACAACTTTACTGTTTAAGTA
Organism: Chloroceryle aenea; assembly: GCA_013399075.1. NCBI lineage: Eukaryota > Metazoa > Chordata > Aves > Coraciiformes > Cerylidae > Chloroceryle > Chloroceryle aenea. Next base: position 1,209,907 of record VWZY01003720.1, on the reverse strand, counting down.
GTTTTTATTTGTTTCTTCTCAAAATATTAGATACTGTTTTGAGATACTGTTGAAATACTACTCAAAGCCTGTTTCGTAAACAACAGAGCACTTAGGTAAAGATCACTGCAGGGGCAAAAGTGATAAAGTCATCAAGAAAAAACTTACAGGATTGGATTTAAAACTGACCAAGTGGTACCAATTAAAAGGCAAGAATAGTGTGAAGAATAACTGTGAGTGCCTACTCCTCCACTTAGAGAATGAACCCTGTTAATGAGCAGTATCAGATACAAATTATTAATAAAAAAAATCTTGCAGTTCAAGCCTTATCTTTCTCAAGATTGACTTCAAAGTTTGCTGCTGAAATCCAAAGTACTGGAAGTGTGCATGTGCAAGAACATAGACTGAAAACTAGCAACTCATTGTATGAAGCTACTTCACTTAGGATTGCTAAAGGTATTTTCTCTGCCCACTGTCACACAATGCAGATGTTTCTGAACATCCATCTGCATTTCTTCTATTTCTCTGACAGTCACTGCCTTTTAGTGTTGTCCTCAGCAAGGGAAGAATCAGCTTTAAGAAACAGACTTCAATGTTGCTTCCAGTGATGTTATTATGGCAGTGTCCACTGTACTGTGAGTTTACAGAGGACTGACTTGTTTTGAAGATAGATCATCTCTATTCATATACTTCATTTTAATAAGACACTAGAAAAATAACTGTTTTACTTCAATGCTTCTTTATACCATACTTTGAATATTTAAGACCTCCCTTGGCTGTGTTAAAAGCAGGGAGTGTTGAATAACTGATGTAGTTCCCTGAAGAAGAGTTCAGTTTGCCTCGTTCCTAATCCTGTAATTACCGATGCATGTAGTTCAGAATACAAACACTTCCCTTGTAATCACATGGAGAAGGATATGCTGAATCATGGCCTTTGATATAGAGTTTCACTTTCCAGAGGAACTCTCATAATTTGTTAATTATCTTCTACTTAAAAATGAGTATTGTAGCAACACAGAGGTTTTCACAGGAAAACATTTTTATGTTCCAAATATTATCTCTCTGAAGGTAAAGAAAATAAACATATTAACCACCTGATCAGTAAACATTGATTTACCTTTTAGCCAAGCCTTTTGTTCTTAAAGAAAAAAGGATCAAAGTATGAAATCCTATGACTGACCTCAATGGCAAATTTCTCATTGGCTTCAGTATAGATCGGGATTTCACAAGGACCGTTTGTGCATGTGGTCGGGAGGCAAGTTCTGGGGCTAGGGAGACTTACAGGGTACTCACAAAATAAAAATTAAAAAAAAAACAACAAACTCAGCCATGCAGAACTATTAGAAATTGGTTAGACTGCCACACATTTTTAGCTTTCCAATCACACACACACCTTCTCCAGCTGCTCTTCCTGCTAAATAAATACAGCATAAAGAAAAGCCTAGAAAACACAAACTAGTACCCATTTAGATTTCGTGAGGCTTGTATATAAAAATAATATGTATAATAAAATTGTTTTTTTCTCTCACTCCTTACTGGGGCATGATCGAAGCCAAGGACAGGGAATAACCCAATTAATCATCTTTTCTTTGGAACTTTGAAAAAAGCCTTTCTATAAATTTTTATATATTCCTGTTAATGCTCTAATAGGGAACATTCTGAAATGGATCCAGCTGGTTTTACTCAGTAGGCTTTGACCACTCTATTCCCCTCCTCCCCTTTATGTATCAGTTGTAAATTGTTTTTCCAAATACTCTGTTTCCTGCTTCCATACTCTTGGCATCCAACATCTTTGAAGATTCAAGAGATAGGAAGGCTAAAAAGGTAACAGGTAACACAGTGAATGTCTTGGTCTGTGGTTAAACTAGCTAAGAGTAACAAGCAGTAAGATTGTAATTTTTCTTCAGAGTGCAGGTGGAGAGGCTATGAATGAAAACAAATTTCTGAACACAGACTCTAGCACAGGATCAGTGGAAACAACCATCAAGCCATTACCATTTAAAGATCCAAACTTTATCGTAAGTATATTATTTTAACAACTTGAAATTCTAAACTCTTCAAATAAAACATTAACCAGGATTCTATTTAACCATATTGCTAATATAAATACTGAGAAAGAAAGCTTAACAGCCAAATAAAAGGTCAACAAAGTTTAAGGAATTCACCTGAAGTCAATGCCACACTATGGTCCAAAGTGCACACTATATTATAGCGTGAAAGTGGCACTGGTCCAGCGGCAGAACTATTAGATTAAATTCTGGAGCAGAGTCAGAAAACCTGCTAGATCAAGGTAAGTGCAGAAGTTTTATGGTGTGGTATCTCACAAAGTATCACAGCTAGAGAGGAACAATTAATACCACTACGAATGTAGGAATCCCATCTCTCAGTTCTTGGCCAAGACAGACTGCAAAGCGATTGAACTAGAAATCAACCAGAGAGTTATTACCAACTGGCATTTTGCTCCTCTCCTGGTCCCTCAAACTCTTAACAGACCTGTGGTGTCTGTTCTTCCAGTAATTGCTAGATTTAGAAGCAAACATGCTGCCCAGAAGTCTGGCCTATTGGCATTCAGAAGTCATGTAAACTCTGACAGCTGATGTAATACAAGCTTCTGAAACACTCCGAGGTCTAAGCTGGGAGAGAAAGCGAAGGAAGACTACAGCTAGTAATGCTGTCACTGCTGGGTTTGGTTTTAATACCTTTTTATCTTGCTGTGCCAGAGCCAACTCATTGGCACACTGTACAAATGCTTTCCAGACAAGCAAACTTCTCAGACTGCTGGTCCTAAGCCAGTACATAGAAAGAAAGATTTTATCCCAGATTTCATTCTTTATGAACAAGATACAATACCCCACAGCATAAAACCTGAGTAATCGGGAATTACACAGCTCACTACTAAGCACAGGTTTGGCAGGGAGTATGAAATTAATCTCTGTAGTTGCTCTATGCTTTGCGGATGACTTCTGTCACAAGAGGGGCATTCAAATGACTGTATGCTTTGCTCACTCTAATCCTCCAGTGAGCAGCCACATCTTTGAGAAATGGGGCTTATTTGAAAAGCTCAATTTGCGCCCGGAGGCATTCCATGTAGCTTCCATATAGGATTTAAATAGCCATGAGGCCTTGTGCTGATCCTTCAGTTCTTAGCGGGACGTCATGGTTTCCAAAGGGGCAACATTAATGTCCGCATGCTTGAAATGATAATGAATGTCCAGGGCCTTTGGGAACTGCTCCAGAAATAATAGGCAGTTACACTAAAAACATGAAATTGTCCTCACCAGTACAGTAACTAATTTAAGAAGAAATGTTTTAACTAGCTTTTGGTCGGTGTGAACTGGTAGTAACAATTTGTATGACTTTTTTGCACCCTTCCAGGCTGATCTGCCTTACAAGGAAGAAAATAAATCAAATAATACCTCTCTCATAAATATGCACAAGTTTGAACCATTAGGTCACTGCACAGGATAGGCTTAAGAGCAGAGAAGGAATAAATTACCTTTTTCTGAACTTCTTGAATGGAATTTACATCCCTTGGCAATGGGGAAGGGGAAGAAGACGTTCTGACAGTTGTGTAGAGCAATGAATAGCTCCACCTGTCTTAGCTGCAGCTTTCCCTGAACTTCACTAGTGCAGAAGTAGCTTGGTTCATTTGTTACTGACAGTCATGGCCTTTTGACTGTAGATGAGTGAGGTGATACTTGGCTCCATTCTTAGGAGGCCTAAGTTCATATAAACCCCACAGTTGCTTCTGACAAACCATATTACTGAAAAAAAAATACATCATGCAATGATTTGGGGTAAAATTAATGTAATAAATTTGAAATAGTAATGTAGTAGGACATCTATTTTTATCTCATATTCCATCAGTCTCTATTTTACAATGATCTCTAAATTACTGAGGTGCTACCCTCAGAGCAAACATTTGCATGTACTTTCTATATTGGATACTCATTGTCAAAACACGATGTATCATCAGCTCATGAGCATCTTTTCTGAATAGATCTTGCATCTACATAAAAAAAGATTTCTTATTGAATCCTTTCTCCTATCATTCTCAACAATTTAACAGGCTAATTTATAAACCAATCACAGCAGAAGTGTGTTTGTAGGATTTTGATGCAGTTTGATGAGACTGATATGGCAGGTAGCAATTATTAACAGAAATAACAACGCCCCAATTGCAAGAACATTTTCTTTTCTGAAGGAAAGCTGTAAATCTGTGTCCTTTGATCATTCAGAAGTAGTACATTGTGTTGTGCAGCTTCTTTCTCTGGAGGGACATAAGTGAATTACTCTGTGGCAATCATACTTGATAACCGAAACTCCCATTATAGCACCCGTGGCAAGCTTTACATTAGTGTACCTTTCAAAATGCAAAATTGTCTTGGCAGCCAACATTCTATTTAATACTCTTTTTCTGTTCTTCTGTCTTTTACCCTTTGAAAGAAAAATAAAATTTCCAGAAAGTTTCTCATAGTATTCATTACATTTTGCAAGATCAGTTGTGTTTTCTACAGTCATGGATAATTTGTAAAAGAGATAGAGCTGCACCTGTAATATACCATAAAAAGGAGAGAGAAAATCTAGCCGTGTCATCACAATTTCAGACACAATTTCATAGTAATAACTTCTAATATGATGGGAAGTACATACAGAATCCTGTAATCTCAGGCTAAACCTAACCACACTGATTTTCTATTTCCATGTAAAAAGCAGATTTTCATTTCCTTCACTTAATCGTAAACACAGTAGCTTTGACACGGTCCAAAAGCTTTGTTTTTCGTGCAGCCAAGATTAAAGTGTACAGTGTATTAGCCTGCTGATGAAATAAGTGAGGATAACAAATGGCTCATGACAAGATGAGACTTAGCAGAAAGACTATGAAATAGAAGTGTCATGCTCTGAAATAGTATTCTTTATTTATTTTTTCTCTAAACACCATATTTTTAATTCTAGCACTCCGGCATTGGTGGAGCAGCAGCTGGCAAGAAGAACAGAACTTGGAAGAACCTAAAACAAATTCTTGCTTCTGAAAGGGCATTGCCATGGCAACTAAATGATCCTAGCTGTAAGCTGCTTAGACGCTTTGCATGTATTTATAAATAATAAAATCCACACAAATAACTTTCTTTAAAACAAACCTAAATCACTTCATCAGTGCATGCAGTATCTGCTTGAACAGGGTCCTGCAGTACATTTAAGAGTAGTCCAGTCACACTTGCAAGTTCCAGGTGGGAAGTAGAGGAAAGCAAGTAATTTGGAGTATTGTGGCAAAGTTCAAATACGTTTGGGGAGAGATTTTAATAAAAGAAATTTACTTATCCAAAGCAGGTCAGCAACTCCTTGTTCCCATCAGTTTTTTGTCCCCTTTTCACTGATGAGGAGCCTTCTCGCCTACATACAACCCGAATGTCTTCTGATGGGTGGCTATTGCTTGATTAGCTATACTTGAGCTATTTTCACATAGATTCTGCTAAGCCATATACCTGCAATAGCTTAGACCTCAGCTCAAGCTTCCTATCCAGCTCCTTATCCTAGATTCCTGGGAGATTTAAATCCTACATCCCCTATTTAGTTCAGCACAGCTGAAACTACACTATTAGCAGTCCTGATTAGCAGTCCTAGCTGGTGTACATCTGCAGGAGCAGACTTGCAGCAGTGGTCTTAATCTATATATATTTCAAGTCTGCTCATAACGTAAGATATTATTGAACATAGCTGGAGGCAGAATTTGATCCTCAGATTCTACTTAAGCAAGTGAAGGCATTTCAGAATTGAGCACATGCATACACTTTGTCAGACTTGGTGCGTTATCCAGAAATAGCTTGCCGGTTTTTGAAGTGTTTTAGACACAACTGTTACAGAAAAATGCAGACCGCTGTGTGTTTCTGGATATTGTAACTGACAATCTGCTGATGTTGTTATTTCTATTATGTTCTGTTTGCAACTATAAACTTAGAGGATTCTTTTTAAGAAAGTGAGAAAAGAAATTCAGTTACATATTTAAAACGAGCTGTCTTATGGCATTAGTGTCTTTTGAATTATGAGGTGCTGAGTTAAAAATTTGATGTGGATGGAACATTTGAATTGATCGGAGGAAGCAGAGGAGGAAGCAGAGGAGGGAAAGGAAAAGTGAATTAGGTAGAAGATATTTTTGTAAACATCCAAAATTGGTATTTAACTACTTAAACATACCAACAGTATCTTAAAAATGTTTATGAATGAGAGTTGCTATCTAAAGGGCACCAAAGAACAGCAGTTTCCATCATTTAATTTAAACATTCAGACAATTTTCTAGGTCATTGACTGAGCTTTAAGTGGTACATGCTTAAAGATTTAACTGATTTAAAAGATTACTTTGCTTTTCTGGATTATAGTATTTCAGAGCTGCAATCTTGAGCAATGCTTTGTGGTTTTAGCATACAGCATGCATATGATAATGGCTGTTCTTTGCAAATAGCTGACTGCAAGGGAATTCATTAAAACTTGGAAGAAATCAACAAATCTCAAATAGCTCTTGCATTTTTCCTTTTGGGGAAAACAGTTCTGTTTGCAGAACTTGTATTAGAGAGGTGAGCAGAGCCAGGCTGTTGCTTACAGTGCTAACAGGCTAAATGTTTTCAGGGGTAATTCTGCTTCATACTTCTTTGCCTTAGTGCTTCTAGTTAATAGAGAGTGAAGAAAGTAAAGATAACATTTTAAAGAAGTATTACTGCCTGTGTACATTTGGGTGTATATTTTAACACGTATATGGCACAGTGAATTTTTTTTTTTTCTGCCTAGATTTTAATATTGATGCTCCTCCTTCCTTTAAGCCTGCAAAGAAATATTCAGACATTTCAGGACTTCCAGTAAGTATTTTATTTTTCTGTTCAAAATTGGCACCTCACTTTCCACAATGAAATAAAGCTGAGGTGTGCTTTTCTAAAAGATATACTTGGTGAGGTTCCTATTCAGCCTTGTGCTTGCCAAGTGACTGTTTAGGGCCAAACCCCAGATCCTGTGGCTACAACACAAAATCCTCAGATTGTTAATAGGTGTCAGGGACGATTAAATATTAGAGCCCAGACAGCTCAGTCGGTAGAGCATCAGACTTTTAATCTGAGGGTCCAGGGTTCAAGTTGTTTGGCGACACCTTCAGTACTGTGTCCAGTTTTGGCACCACAGTACAAGAAGGACACTGAGGTGCTGGAGCAGGTCCAGAGAAGGGCAGTGAAGCTGGTGAGGGGTCTGGAAAGCATGCCTTGTGAGAAGAGGCTGAGGGAACTGGGGTTCTTTAGTTTAGAGAAGAGGAAGATGAGAGGAGACTTTATTGCTCTCTACAACTACCTAAAAGGAGGTTGTAGTGAGGCTGGTGTCAGTCTCTTCTCACAAATAATTAATGATAAAATGAGAGGAAGTGGCCTCAAGTTGCATCAAGGGAAGATTAGATTGGATATTAGCAAGAAATTCTTCACTTAGAGAGTGGTTGGGCACTGGAACAGGCTGCCCAGGGAGGTAGTGGAGTCATCATCCTGGAAGGTGTTTAAAAAACAAGTGAATGTAGCACTTGAGGCTATGGTCTGATGGATAGAGAGATGTTTGAATGAAGGTTGGACTTGATGATCCTAGAGGTCTTTTCCAACTTTTATGATTCTATGACTTTGTAATATCTTGTCATGCCAGGTAGCTCCTCTCACACCACTCTCCCAGCTGTAGAGTCTGCATTAGTCCCCATCATTTCTGATTCTTTAGACTGTTAGAATGAAAGCTGGTAGCCCCCAGTATCCCAAGTTAAATTTGCCAAGCTTTAACCACACACTTTGAAACTTTCCATGCTGAGTGTTTTCCTGAGGCTATTTAATTATATCTTTTAGAGAAAGTTTTAAAAGGATGGCTTAGCAATTTCCATGGATGAGATTAGGCAAAATTATACTGATTGGCCCAGGTAAAAAAACACCCTCATTATTATCACTCTCAAAGTTTCCCTCAAACTAATCAGCCTAAGACAGACATTTGGCATGGACTTTCGAGAATTTCAAATACCCCCTGCTTCAGAGCTAGAACTTAGAGTTTGGCAGATGCATAGCCTGTGTGTCACAGATGGGCTCTTTCACATGGTTTTGTTAAAGAAAAAGAAAAGAGAACACCCCCTTCCCCCCTTTTGACTTAGATATAGTTTGCATATGCTCCAGAAAATGTCAGTAGTTAAAATTTGGCACCTGAACTGCCCAAAAATTCTGTTGGCACAAACCAGGAGTAAAGTAATTGAATTCTGCCCAACAAAAACTTTGTTATCTGCTGCTGACACTGCTCCTATGTGACACAAATAATACTACTTAAACCAAAACAGGTGTTAGTAACAGCATATCTTTTCACTTCTTACCTTCAGCAGCTAGTGATCTATTTTGCAGAAGCCTATGCATTTATTACAACTGAAATGATTAGGAATGTTGTATTTTGGACTATAAAAACGGTTAAGTAATGGCTACACTAACTAACTACAGTAATGAAAACTTTGTAACATCAAAGAGCCTTAGACAGAATTTCTGGGTCCCTTCCCATAGTTTAATCTGTTTCTCATCCACAGGGCACTAGCCCACCTCACAGGCTTGATGCAGCCTCATAGAGATGCCTGTCAATATACACATTGGTATGCTGCAGGTTAACACAGCACCTTGCACTCTGTACACTGTCTTAGTTGAAAGTCCCCATTGGGAAACAAATGGGTCAGCACTTAATTAAGTGCTGCCTTAGAATGGATATACAGTGCAAGGCATCAAAAAATAGCTGTAGTGCTAACTGTAATCCTGCACATCCTAACATGTGACCTTGATTTGGTAGCATATGTTTTCTGTGACTTTTTTTTTAAAGTTACACATTTAAATAAGGCAGCTAGGAGGTGGCATGTTTCCAGCCTGTGTCTTTGAGCATGATTTGGAAACAGAGAGGGCTTCTCAGATTGAGGCTGTAACCCTTGGTGTTCAGGAGGGAGTGGGAAAGCAACATCTCCCTCACACATGAATTGGCAGACAGCAAATGGAAGAGACTGCTCACAAATCCATGGAAAATAATTCCCTACAGCCAGGCAGATTTGCAGTTTGTACTCGGAAGAGGATTGCTTTGATATAATAGCAACTTGACTTATTCAAGGAGACAGTTGAATAAGGAACTTTACGTAAGTACCCCTACTCTATATGAAGATGCAGGGGGTGGAGGAAGGGGTGATAGGTGGACACATGAAATAATAATGAGTAGATTTCACCAAAATAGCAAAAATTCCATACTGGATCACTTAATGGCTTAACATTTGTTTCCTATTCTCCCCCCTTAGAGTTGCTTTGCACATATTAGTAGCATTCACACCAGGTGTTATTGGAGTTCCTGCAACTGCTCTGACCTGTGAGGGTCTTATGTGGGGCAGAAGGCATAAGGACACGGGTCCCTTGCATTGCCCCACCTCCAAGGAGGCAAATAATTCTTTCTGTCACTGACCTTTGATGCATTTCAGAGCCAGTCAGACGCTGCACCTTTAGGCAGATGATGATGCAGAGGTTATAGATATGAGTGAAGACCACATCCCTACCGGCTAAGGGTCAGTTTAGCCATAGGAAATAAAAGCTTTCCTCTCAGTTCGTCATTTTTTCTTTACCAGCTCCTGCTTTCCATCAGTGGTTTATATATTTTAACTATTCTAGCTCAGTATAAATACTCTTCTTTCCATATGAATCCATTCAGTGCTGCTTTTGTTTCCTTTTTCATCTTTCCACATCCTTTTTTTTTTTTAAAATGCATCATGACTCAAGTTTCCTATTTTACCTGGCCTGCAAGGTTTCTCCAGACTATGATAAAAATACCATGTTTAAAAAAATCTTTTTATTAAGATAACTGAGACAGCATGTCCTTTAAATTGCTAAGCTAGAAATGTTTCATAAGAAGCACTAAATATATTTTCAAAATAATTTCCTGATAGGAGGATATGTAGGGTAATATAATATTTTAGAAACCTAATGCAAGAAAAATGTCCCTGTATTTTCTGTGTAAAATGTGAAAGTATATGTATAGTAATATATTTTCTATGGGAATACTGGATTCCCCATGGGAAAGAAAAAAGACTCCTTAGCATTATCCATTTAGTGAAGAACTGAATGGTCCAGTAGGTACAAAAAAAGAAAAAAAAAAAAAGTGTATTTAGGGAAAAATTAAATGTCCTGTCAGGTAAAAAAAAAAAAAAAAAAAAAGACAAGTGTATGAAAACTCTCTCATCAGTATACCTACAGTTATATTAAATGCCACTATTGAATTCTACTGACCCTCTTCCTGTATGTAACACAAGTGGAATTACATTTACCAACGGTCTAAGCAGAGCGGCCAATTTATATCTGTAATGCAGACTAGAATTCAGAATCTATTACCTACTATATTGACACTGCAAAATAAGACCAGTATTTTGAACTTGCCAGATGAATATCTAGATAATTTAACATGCAAAACAGAGTAATTTATTGTAAAGGAGGTTAAAAAAAGCCCTAAACCTTCAAACGTTTTTATTTCACTTCCTTTTATGAAAACAGATCAGCCCTGTTACTATAGAAACATATTGAGATAACTAATTTATTGTCTTTGAAGAGCACGTATCTGCAGCCTTTAATGTAGTTTCTAAACATGATGGAGTTTTTAATTTGGCAAATCACCCTACTTCACTTCTCTGCTCTGTTTCAATTATTGCTGAAGTAGCGGTAGAGTTTGTTTTCAGACTGCAGTGATGGCATAAATGGTTAGTTATACCTAGTGACACAGGAGCGTGCGCAAACACTACGGCCCAGTACGAACTATCAGAATGGTGAAGAACCATATTTTTATCCTAGACTGGTGCACAATACAAATTGCAGGTATTGTTTGGCTAGTTTCGTACAGAATCGTGCACATTGGAAAAGCAGTCTACTCAGTTAGCTTTTTCTGAACATGGGGCAAGATTTAGAGGGTGAAATAAAAATAAATTTATAACTGCTGTAACCATGAAGTTACTACCAGGGTTAAATTTACGAGTAGCTAATGTCCTAACTTTGCCATTTGTTTGAAAATTAGCTGATGGCTTGACTGTTGGCTGACTATGTTTAATTAAGTTTGTGGCATTCCTTTGTATAGAAACAAGGTACAGAATATTATCTGCTAAGTCTAATCAGGCCAGACAGTCAACTGGGTTGTTACCATGGTCAACAGATCCTTTCCAACATAAAAATGGTAGCGTGCATTGCACTTCAGCAGTGTGGATGGGGGAATGCTCCATCTTATCCTGGCCTTTTCTTTTTTAATAGCAATGTCTTAAAGAATCTGAACTGCCTGTGCCTTGCAGCCTGCCACCATCTCCTTTACAGAAAGGTAGAGAAGACACTTTCAGACAGAGCCTTGGCAAGCACTTGGTAATCCAGTGCTGAACAGGCAGTGATTGTCCTGGAGGCTGACGGTGGGAAGGCAATACCCTGAAGCCTGCCTTCCTCCAGCCCAGCCTCCTGTGCTGTCCCCAAGCTCATCTGAGCTCAAGGTTTCTGTAGCAACAGGGAAGGGGAGAAGATGGAAGGAAACTGGCACTGCTCCCAGGCACCCAGGGTCCAAATACAGCTGAGGATACAAGCACGGCCCGGGGCTAGCTGTCCAGGCTGCTATCCTGAAAGCAGGCATACGTAGCAAAGCACAACACTAAGTTCAAATTTCTTATCAGTTCAGTCACAGAACCATAAGATGAGACTCCATTGCTTTAACAACCACTTTAAAGTAAATTAAAAGCTGAGTTGTATGCAGGAAGAGAAAATCAGTCCAAAGCTATCAGGGCACCCATAATTCAGCCTCTTTGTGGGTAATTTATTGGCAGCAGCCTGACTCTTTGGAGAGCTGCCTTGAGACAGACTGCACAATACACAGAGTTGCTAGGGTGAGTTTAGAGAGTTGAGGAATTTCTTTTGCACTGTGTTTTGTATGAAATTATTTCATCCCTCCGTTATGTTTAATGCATTTCTAATTTGATTTTATAGGGATGTGTTAACTTCTCATAACTTCTTACACGAGGAGAAGAAAAAAAAAAACTACAAACTTTTGGTCACATGGTTGAACAGCAAGTGCTGTTACCAGGAAAAGAAACTCACTATTCTGTCGTCTCGTAATCAGACACTTTTTTTCAGTATTCTATTTTGAGATTTATTTGAATGGTGTCTCTGCCATTGTTTCTTTTTCAGGCAAATTACACAGATCCCCAGAGCAAGCTAAGATTTAGTACTACAGAAGAATTTGCCTATATTCGGATGCTTCCTTCAGATGTGGTTACAGGATACCTGGCTCTAAGGAAAGCAACAAGTATTGTTTCCTGAAGAGACCAAATGTTGTATATCGCTTGTGAACAGTACTGATTTCGAGAACCATGATGGAAACTTGACTGTGGGACTGAGGTTCCTTCAAACTATCCATGGATTTTTACATCTGGAAGTAGTTGATGATACACGGATTTGAAGAACACATGGATTTAATTTTGATAAATGCTGATATTTGTTAGTTTGCCAATTTGTAAGCAATTTGGTTTGGTGAACAGAATAACTTAGGCCTTATGGATACGTATCTGCACCATAATGTCTGAGTTAAATTAATTTCTGTAGAGACAGGATTCCATCTTCACCTTGTATGTTTTATGTACTGCTCAGGCTCTGAAGAAACAGTCATTTTAGCTAAGGAAAAGGTACCAAGATATCCAGACTCCTAAACTTGCCTTGCCAGATGCACTTGCCGCTTGGCTATGAAGTTGTTTGTCCCACCTGTAAAGTGAAGCTAAAACACCTAGCAAGTGCTGCTCTTGTGATGACTGTTTATGGTACTGAGAACTCTGAAAATGGACATATGAAGAACTGTCAGGATAAATAAAGTTGGGCTCAAACTTGTTTACAAAATATCCTAATGAATATGCATAACAGGACCAAATCAAATCACCAGGTAACCCTTAATCATGACACTTTGTAGTTTTTGAGTGTTTCATTTCACAACTTGACCAATCTTCTACTTTTCCTAGTTAGTACAATATTAGTACTAATTGGTACAAAAGTAGTACTGGTTTCCCAGACTTTCTAAAAACCGTGGTTTTAAAAAAGGCAGGAATTCCACTGTTCAGTGGTGTTCTGACACCCAGGTATTCTCCAGCAAGGCGAGCATGATTTCCTGAAACTAAACCCAGGGGCAAAGGGGCAGAGGGTTTTCTGACCATTCTTTCTTTTTGTCCTCTTTCTTATGACAAGCTGCTGATTTGTTGTCTTCCTACTTCTGCATCTTTGTCCCATCCTGAAACTTTTCAAGTTTTAATCTGGGCTCAGTTCGGGGTAAGCCATTCCTAGCCTCTGAGCGCACAGCCTTCATGCCTGTACTCCACCATCTGCCCTGCAGCTGTGGCACTTACCTCTCTTATCTCTCTGAACCAGTGGGTGTAAGCCAGAAAGGCCATAGGCGAGTTACCACTCACAGTGGGAATGCTCTCATCCCATGTGCAAGACTGACAAGTGAAAGGCTTGTGCCATAGCTTCTTAGTCCTGGACTGCCCAGGACACTAGGGAGGTGACAGGCTGATCACAGGACAGCAGCCCTATCTCACTCAAGCACCATCATGAACATTGGCATCTTGTACAGGGCAACTCTTCTAGCTGCACAAGCAGCACACAGTGGTAACTGGTTAGTGTCTAGGCTGCACCTTGAATGCACAATTCTAAAGACATAATAATTAGAAGTTGATGAGGCCTTTTAATGACAGCTAAAAGTAGCCTCACCATCACGTGACCTGGTGCTTACTGGGGACTTCAGTCACCCTGATACTTGCTGTGAAGACCACACATCCAGGGATACGCAGCCTAGGAGCGTCCTCCAGTGCTTTGATGATTGGTAACTTTCTGATACAGGTGATGGAGGAGTCGAGAAGGAGAGGGGGGCTGCCACAGTGTACTAATGAACGCAGAAGGTTTGGTTGGGGATGTGAAGGTTGGGGGGCAACCTTGGCTGCAGTGAGCATGAGATGGTCGAGTTCAGGATCATGTAAGAAAGAAGCAGGGCAGTAAGTAGGATTACAATCCTGGACTTCAGGAGGGCTAACTTCGACCTCTTCAAAGACCCACTTGGAGGAATCCCATGGGTTAAGACTCTAGAAGGCAGGGGGCCTGAGGGAGCTGGTTAATATTCAAGCACCACTTCCTCCAAGCTCCAAGTCAGTGCACCCTGTAAGTAAAAAAAAAAATTAAATAAAATCAAGTAGAGGAGACAGGAGACCAGCATGAATGAGCAAGGATCTGCTGGAAAAAAAACTCAACAGGCAGAAGGAAGTTTACAGTATGTAGAAAAAGGGGCTGCCACTTGGGAGGCAGATAGGAACGTTGCCAGAAAATGCAGGGATGCAACAAGGAAGGACAAAGCCCTCTCGGAATAAAATCTGGCAAATGATGTAAAAGACAAGAAGAAAGACTTCTTCAAGTAAGTACATTGGTAGGAAATGGAAGAAGGGAAAACGTGGATCCAGTGCTGAATGAGGTGGGAGCCCTGATGACAGAGGATGCAAAGAAGGCAGAGTTACTGAATGTCACCTTTGCTTCAGTCTTTACTGGTAAAACTGGCGCTCGGGAATCCCAGTCCCTTGAGGTAAGAGAAAGTCTTGAGGAAGGAAGGCTTTCCCATGGTTGAGGAGGATCGGGTTAGAGAACATTTAGGCAAACTAGACACCCACTAGTCCTTGGGTCCTGATAGGATGCACCCGTGAGTGCTGAGGGAGCAGGCTGGTGTTATTGCTAAACCACTCTCCATCATTTTTGAAAGGTCATGGCAAACAGGAAAGGTGGCTGACTGGAGAAAAGCCAGTGTCACTCCAGTCTTCAAATACAGCAAGAAGGAAGACCCAGGAAATTATGGGGCAGTCAGCCTCACCTCCATTCCTGGAAGGGTGATGCAACAGCTCCTTCTGGAGATCATATCTAAGCATGTGGAGGAAAGGTTATCAGTAGTCAGCATGGATTCACCAAGGGGAAATCATGCTTAATCAATCTGATAGTCTTCTGTGCTGATGTGGCTAGCTGGACAGATGAGAAGAGAGCAGTGGATGTTGTCTACCTTGACTTCAGCAAGGCTTTCGATACTGTCTTCCATAACATCCTCATAGGTAACCTTAGGAAGTGTAGGTTAGATGAGCGGCCAGTGAGGTGGATTGAGACCTGACTGAATGACAGAGCTCAGAGTTGTGATCAGCAGCACAGTGTCTAGCTGGAGGCCTGTAACAAGTGGTGTTCTCCAAGGGTCAGTAGTGGATCTTCTTGTTCAACATATTCAGCAATGACCTGTCTGAAGGGACAGGGTGTACCCTCTGCAAGTTTGTTGATGATACACAACTGGGAGGAGTGGCTGACAAACCAGAAGGCTGTGGTGCCATTCAGAGAGATCTGGACAAGCTGGGTGGAGCAGAACCTAATGAAGCTCAGCAAGGGCAACTGGAGAAGAATAACCCCATGCACCAATACAGGTTAGGAGCTGACCTGCTGGAAAGCAGCTCCGGAAGAAGGATGTGGGAGTCCTGATGGAGAAGGTAACCATGAACCAGCAGTGTGCTCTTGTGGCCAAGAAGGCCAGTGGTATCCTGGGGTGCATTAAGAAGAGTGTGTCCAGCAGGTCAAGGAGGGTTCTCCTCCCCCTCTACTCTGCCATAGTGAGGCCACATCTGGAGTGTTGTGTCCAGTTCTGGGCTCCCCAGTTCAAGAGATAGGGAACTACTGGAAGGAGTCCAGTGAAAGGCTACAAAGATGATTAGGGGCCTGGGGTATCTTCCTTACAAGGTAAGGATGAGAAACATGTCTAGCCTGGAGAAGACTGAAAGGGCATCTTATCAATGCTTATCAATATCTAAAACGTGGGTGTCAAGAGGATGGGGCCAGTCTTTTTTTCAGTGGTACCTATTGGACAAGGGGCAATCAACACAAACTGGAACACAGGAAGTTCTACCTAAATGTAAGGAGAAAGTTCCTTACTGTGAGGGTGACAGAGCCCTGGAACAGGCTGTCCAGAGAGGTTCTCCTCTGGAGACTTTCCAAACCCACCTGGACACATTCCCATGCAACCTGCTCTAGGTCAACCTGCTTTAGCAGAGGGGCTGGACTAGATAATATCCAGAGGTCCCTTCCAACCCCTACCGTTCTGTGATTCTGTAACTAAACATGCTGGGTGTTATTAATGCTAGTTTAATTTCAGCTCCAAAACAGGAAAAACAAGGGGACACATTGTTTAATAAAAGTCTGTGGGACTCATTCTTCAGTTTTTGTGATCTAATATTTACAAAAACAATTTTAAGTCTTTGACATGCTTACAATAGATCCTTCAAAGCCCTGGATACCAGATAATACTACAACTGTATCACAGGACAAAAAATAGTAAGACATGGTATCTCTCCTCATGCCAGCAAGCATCCAAGCCACATTCTCTTTGTATCCGAGTTTTAGAATGGATGTTTTTAACTTACTTTACATACTGAAGATGTATTTATAAGTTTAATGCTGATATGAACACACATAGAACTGCTGTAAGATCGTTTATACTTTAAATAAGCAGCTCAGAAAATCATATTTCACCAGCTTGTTCTCTCCCACATATACTTTTAACATTCTTTGGGAATGACTGTTTAGGAGCCCAGGTTCCATCACCATCAGAAGTGCTCCACACACTCCTGTACCGTTTATTCAGATACTGCTTCTCATCTGATTTCTAGTCTGCGTTGTTTATCCATTGTTTCCAAAACCTTAATAAAACACTGAATAAATAAATAAAACTCAGTAAAAACTGAAGAGATCTGCATCAGAAGAGTAAATACAGCTTAGATTTGGCAAAAATATGTGTCTCTTCTCTCAGTGCTCTCTGTCTATACAATGGCTGCAAGATTCATTCCTTCCATGTTTCTTCCTGGCCCTTTTTTCTTAGTTGCTAGTACCTCGCTCTTACTCATTAGGCTGTGCAGTAGTCAAGCCAAGAGTTATGAGTCAGCCACCAGCACTATTCAGCATTACATTGATCAACAACAGTTTACTATGTGGAACAATCAAAACAAATCTGTTTTAGCAGGAAGCTGAGGACAAAAGATCTGACAGCCAACATGTACGACGTTGTTCTGTGTGACAGGGTTCTTTCTGGAAACAGCATGTAGACCTGTTGCTCTCATCAGTGCCTCAAAGAGAACCGAGCAATACCTCCCTCGCTATATATGAGAGAAAATATGGGCAAGTGAAGAGCTTGTCTGTGCCACAGAGTAGTCTGAAAGTATGTTTTACTGACAGCTTTAGAAGAAGTGAAAATTGAGAATTACATTTGTATTTAAAAGTACTTATGGGTTGTTATCTATATAAAGATAAATAAGTTGAATTTAAATTGAAAAGAGGACAAAAGAAAAAAGAAGCAGCAACGAATACCATTTCAGATATGGGAAAAATGTATTTTGACTAATAGTACTGTCACATGTGTAAAGCAGGAAGGCAGCAGTCAGGGTGAGGACTAATTTGTTCAAGCACAACCATTACTATCTGTGAAGCACCACCTGAACGGATTACTTAATACAGACCACGGATGGCTTCAGCCTCACATGCATTTGCATTAATATGTTCCTCCTCTGTTACTCCTGTAACAGCTCACAGCACACCAATTACTGAGCCCCACAGAAATCCCACCAACATTAATGGGAATTGAGCTTATCCAGCAACTCGCAAGGCACAGTCCAACTGGCAAAGCTTTACCCGTAGACTTTTTGGCAAGTGGAAAGCGTATTTTCCTTGCCCCATCTGTCCTGTCCCTCAGAAAGAATGAAGATGTTCACCAGAGGCCAAGCTTCTGTTTTCCCGTGCAGCTTCCTCCCCCCGCTCCCCCTCCTGATCCAGCAAACACTGGTGGTGAGGGCTTGCCTCAAACTTACTGTGTGGTTTTCTGTTTTTCTACAATAACATATTTATTTTTATTCAGCCCATGTTTTGGGTGAATCTTCTTGCTCTTGAGTGCCTGGACAAAGCAGGCAACTAAAAGAGTCCAGCGCAGAGCTACTAAGATGATTAAGGGAGTGGAACATCTCCCTTATGAGGAAAGGCTGAGGGTGCTGGGTCTCTTTAGTTTGGAGAAAAGGAGACTGAGGGGTGACCTCATCAATGTTTTCAAATATGTAAGGGGTGAGTGTCAGGGAGATGGAGTTACGCTTTTCTCAGTAGTGACCAGTGATAGGACAAGGGGGAATGGGTGTAAATTGGAGCATAGGAGGTTCAAGTTGAATATTCGAAAAAAATTTTTTACTGTAAGGGTGACAGAGCCCTGGAACAGGCTGCCCAGGGGGGTCGTGGAGTCTCCTTCACTGGAGACATTCAAAACCCGCCTGGACATGTTCCTATGTGATGTACTCTAGGTGGCCCTGCTCTGGCAGGGGGGATTGGACTAGATGATCTTTCGAGGTCCCTTCCAACCCCTAGGATTCTGTGATTCTGTGAACTACCTCTGCAGCTGCCAGCCCCACTGCTGTAAAGTTATAGCAAAGCTGCCATAGCTGAGCTGCCTGATACAGCCAAAGCCATGGTGCTGCAAGGATGCTGTGATGCTGCTGGGGCACGGACTGGGTCGGGTGGGGCTGTAGAGCTGTGGGTGAGGACAGCTGCTCCCGAGGGAAGGGCTCTGCTGGGGGCAATGAGAGGAATGAAACTGTCAACTGCTGCAGCTGCTGCCCTCACCTTCCCATCCTCTCTGGTGGATGGGAGAGCAGGATGATGGAACTCCAGGGCTCTTGCCTTGATTATTCACTGCTGGTTTGTACAGCAGGTCTATACCCATGGAAGATTCCTGCCCCAGCCCTTCCCTCTGCCGCATCTATACCAGGAATGATCTTGGCCCCACATCCTGAAAAGCAGCAAAATTCAATTCAGAGAGGTCTTGGGCCAGCTCATTTCAGAGCCCTTGCATTTCACTGTTCTGTATTTTCCAACTTTCTCCCATCATAGTGTTCTGGATCCCTGTGGAGTTCGTATAGATGGACTTCTATGGAGGACAAGAGTAGCAGGCACATGCAGGGAAATGTGCCTTGTGCTTCTTTGACAGAAACCTCTAAGTGTCAAATCCCACCAAAGCACAAGGAAATGAAGGTAAACAAAGGGGAGGGCTTGTTACTGATGAAGAGTATCAAAATAAAAATTAACTAGTATAAGATTAGAAAGGTTTTATAGGTGTGCTCTGTTAAGAAAAAAGATTAAACTCCCTGAACAATTACAATATTTTTCCTGAAGCATTACATAATCTTTAATAAATTAATAGGACAATCATTTATCGCTAGGAAACTTACATTTTATGGCGTCTTACAACCTCTTAACAATGTACTTGGTTTACATAGTCAAGACAAAAGAGCAATGGTTTTTCTTTCTGAATCACCTTAGGGAAGAAGACTTTCACAAACCTGATGTCAGGTTCTGGGAGAAAACCCCTGACTTGGAGCTTTTTTTAAACAAGAAGAGTCAAGTGATAATCTGTATTGTTGCTGAACACTTCAGTCACACTAAGATGATTATACTACTATGACTGAATTCACAGAAATCCCTTCATATTTTTCTCAATTTAGTATGTGTCCTCTAATGAAAAAACACTTTGCCTGTTGGAGCAGCACAAAATAATACATCTTCAGGTAAGAAAAACATTTTAAGTCCATATGATGTCTCTAAGTATTGCGTGACTTGGTTTTGTATTATCTGGGAAGCTTAACAGATCCAGTCTTTTCAGATGATTAGACTACTGTAAATCACAACCTACAAACAGCAATAGCAGTAATCTCTTGGGAGAGATAGTAACAACAACTAACCAACTTTGTTTATACTGGCAAGTAGTGCTTGTGTAATTGCACACAGGTTTTTTGACTTACGAGATCACATGTGTTAAGTACAGAACACTTCTTCTGACACTGTACCCTAAAATCAATCAACTCCACATAAAAATCATAATACTACACAGGAACAGATCCAGGTGGGTTTTGAAAGTCTCTAGAGGAGAATCCATGACCTCTCTGGGCAGCCTGTTCCAGGGCTCTATCACCCTCCCAGTAAAGAAGTTTCTCCTCATGGTTGAAGTGGAACCTTCTACGCTCAAGTTTATATCCATTATTCCTTGTCCTATTACTAGACACTACAGAAAATAGATTGCCTCCTTTCATTTACACCCACCCCTCAGATATTTACAGACATTAATAATATCCCCTCTCAGGACTAAACAGACCCACTTCTCTCAGTCTTTCTTCTTAGCAGCGATGCTCAAGCCCCTTAATCATCCTTGTATAGCTCTGATAAATCTACAACAATAAACCCTTCTGAGCAGAGATCCAGACCTGGTCTGCTTGGTCAATACTTGGTGGCCACTGAAGCACTGGATAAACCAAGGGTAATAGGGAATGTTTGACTTTTGGCTGTTATCCCCTTTATATCCTGCGAGACAGTGGATTTACAAGAGAGCTTCTCTTCATTCTCCCAGGAGGAGGAGATGCCTCTAAAATGACACTATGAACACACACACACATTGCCTACATACTGTGTGTCAGTACTTTCAAGATTAATGCATCAAGACAACGCAGAGGGGACAGAATTAAGGATCTTTTAATATAATTGGCTATTGGCCCAAATCTTCTGTCATCTTCTACCTTAGATAACTTGGATCCTGGTAATCCCTGAAGGTTTACAGAAGGGTGTGAGGAGTGACCCCACCCACATGGAGAAGTGTTCCTGTGGTCTGAACTCCACCCAAACAATTAGAGCAGCTAATTGTGTGAAACCTTCAGGCCATTGCTGCTTACTGAGACAGTGGAAGGCTGGCTGTACAGTGTGTACCTCCCCTGTCCTGTGTCTACAGATGCATCCTTCACCAGGTGGCTAGGCAAGCATGGTGGATATGAATACATGCAGGCAACCAAAACCAAAATGCAGTTCAGTCACTTTCAAACAACTGGAAAAAGCCAACAGCCTCCAGGAATGTGTCTGAATAGCAGTTCTTGCATGAGGTACAACAGAAGCAGTGGGGGATCTGATAATAACCTTAATATAAGAGGAAATATCAGGAATTTGAGTAAGCATTGGACTTAAGATAAGCTGAGAGAACTGGAAGTGGGACTGCAGAAGCAATTGCCCTGATAATACAAGGCTATATTGAAGAGAAATCATTTAAAAAACACTCTGAGTGACATTTAGTCCTGCAAATTAACACAAATGGCATTGTGGTGGTTTAATATTTGAAATAAAGTACATAAATAGAGCATAACTCACCACTTCAAACTGTGCCTTTCTGGAAGGTATGTCACAGCTGATGATGTGAGGAGAGCAGCTTCAGGGCAGGTAAGTCGGCACTGGAGAAGGGAGCTACAGCAAAAAGGCCAACGAAAAGCTCTTTTGGGGGCTTTCTGAAGACAACAAAAGCCTCTAGCCTGTGCTGGGGGTCGTTCAGTTGGTGGGCGGGCTGCTGAGAAGTGCCCGGGAGGAGCCAGCCCTGGGAGGAGCCAGCCTCACCCACTGTTAACCAGGCTGTAAGAAGCTTTGCGGAGGGCTGCGACTCGGCACAGCACAGGGCGAGACAACAGGGCCTGCGTGGCCCGAGCGGTGCTGCAGCTGCCTGCAGCTCGTTAGGCAGCGTGCTGGGCCTCCACGGCTTCACCGGGCAAGTTCACCGGTCATAGTGACCAGCTCCTGTGTGGACAACTGCACGGGCCAGAGGGAAACCACGAACGGTGAGGCCCTGGCGGGCTCTGTGAGCACAGCCGACTTGGTGTGCAGGACAAGATCAGCCATGGTCTCCACCCGGCAGAAGGCACCTGTTCAACAGTTCCCAGAGTGGACGTGGGAACCCAGATGCAGTTTCATCACAAATGTGTAGCAACGCAGGC
>VWZY01003720.1:1149340-1187326 GCA_013399075.1 Chloroceryle aenea | reverse complement strand
TTGAGTTTTCAATCCTTAGGGAAACAAGGAGAGGGGTTAGTAAAACTGCCACCTTAGACTTCCGGAGGGCAAACTTTGACCTGTTCAAGAGACTGATTGACAAAGTCCTTTGGGAGGATGTACTGAGGGATATAGGAGTCAGCAACGCTGGACATAGTTCAAGAGAGAAATCTTTAAGGTGCAGGAGCAGGCTGTCCCTACCTGACGAAAAACAAGCAGGTGGGGAAAGAGACCAGCCTGGCTTCATAGGAACCTTTGGCTGGACCTCAAGAATAAAAGGAGGGTCTATGACTGTTGGAAGAGAGGACAGATCTCTCATGCAGACTATTAAGATGTAGTGAAGCAATGCAGGGAGAACATTAGGAGGGCCAAAGCGCAGCTAGAGCTCAACCTAGCTACAGCTGTTAAGGATAATAAAAAATGTTTCTATAAATTCATTAACAACATAAGGAGGATTTGGGAAAATTTCCATCCTTTATTGGATGCAGAGTGAAACTTAGTAACAAACGATGAGGAAAAGGTTGAGGTGTTCAACACCTACTTTGCCTCAGTCTTCAGCAGTGGAACAAGCTATCCCCTGGACATCCAGCCTCGTAAACTGGGAGACAGGGAGGGAAAACAGATTGAGGCTATCACAGTTAAAGAGGAGGTGGTCAGGGACCTTCTACGCACTTGGATGCACACAAATCTATGGGACTGGATGGTTACACCCAAGGGTGCTGAAAGAGCACGATTATCGCAAGGGTCTTTTCCAACCTAAATGACTCTGTGATTCTATGTGGAATCAATGACTGCCATCAGTCTCATGTACACACGTGACAGCAACTAATAGGCACAAGTCTGGTTCTCTTCATATTAATCAGGCTTTTGTTACTGAAGCTAAAGAGTAAGCACACACACAAACCAACCAACCAACCAAAAATATATATATTTTGCCTCTAACAACCAAGAATTTGTTCATCACGCTTCATCTCTTGCACTGGTCTGTACAAAGTCAGAAAGCTAAGAAATAAGTTCCGGCAACATCTTTCCAGTGCTATGTGTGCCCTTCCCACGAGCTTTATAAATTGAGAATTATTAACACCATTTTAGTGAAGTACAAGATGTTAACTGTTCTGTCCCAGTTTGTCCCTATGCTTCCTGAACCCTTGGGAAACATCACACTGAACGCAACAGTGAAACCCCACTCCTGCAAATGGTTTATTTCAGAAGCTGTCACCACATGCCTACAATTTACCTAATACTCAGTGGGAAGCCAAATTCTCTGTGGACCTTGAGATGAATTTCGAAAGAATCACAGAGAGAGAGTGCAAAAGCCATTCTTCCTGTACATTTCCTGTATACAGTAACACTGTGACATGCAGATCTCTCCGGTGCCTTTGGGCAGTGACTCTCACCTCAAGGTCTATTTATATATTTCATAAAAATATGCATAGGCCATGTGGATGACTTTTGGAACAAGCAGCAGAATCCTCCTATTCTACCTTTCACACTCATTCTCTGCTCAGTGTGCTTATTAGTCTCTCCATTGATCCCTTCAACTCTACAAATCACAGGATCACACCCATTGCAAAACAGTTATACAGCCCTGGTAGTGCGGATGCTTTCCAGAGGATGGGATAAGTACTTTGGATTCCTTAAATGAAAGAGGAGACTGAGCCCGCATCAAAGGTCTAGGGGAAACGTCCTCACCCTAGTCAGTTGAGTAAGAGAGCAGGAACTCCAGCAGCATCCCTGTACTGCTGTACAAAACATCCCTGTACTGCTGTTTCAAACAAAGACAAGAGCCTACAGTAGCCTTTTTTTCAGAGTGTGATCTGGAAGAGTGCTGCATCTGCTGCCGCCAGGACAGAACTTAGGCAGGAGGCTGGCACCGAGCTGCTCAGTTCTGTTGAGGCTGACATGTCTCTGGGCATGCTCAAAGGCAGAGCTTCATATGCTGGCTGGGTAACCATCCAGTGTCCAGCCATCAGCTGTGTGAGGATATGGAGCACTGCAGGTTTGGGCATAGACTGTCTAAACTCAGTCCAGATCCCTTCTGGGATCTGCTCCACTTGGGAATGAGTCTTACCGACTAGGTAGATCTGACCAGCTCACACAACACATACTTCTTGTGACCAGAAGGTACCTAGTATTGCTCCCAGTACTGGATTTGAAATAGTAAAAGCATGATGCATTTGAGAAGAAAAAAATAAATAAAGGGACCCTCTTGTCATTCTCCCAGAACTTCTCTGCCTTTCAAGCCTCGTGTCTATTACCTTCATGACTTATTTAGCACTACCCCGTACCTCCAGCTTTTCCAAAATTGGAAAAGACACTGCACAAGGTTAAAAATCCTGTCCTACAACATACATTTCTAAGCAGTTCTCAAAAGACAGAACCAGAATCCAGCAGCAACAGGTGTCCTAAAAGCCCTCCTTTGTACCTCTGTATCACTACAGGTGGCAAAGTTTTGTTAGGAGGGGGGCTGCAGGGTTGACCTCTGTGGGAGAGGTTCAGGGGCTGTAGGATGTGTGTGAATTACAGATGCAGTTTCCTGACCCCCTAAAAGTGAATATTTGAAATAGCAGCTTGGTTTTTGGGTCATAAAGAAGGAAAGGGTTTATTTTGTCCTAAATAGCACATACAAGTTTGATCAAGTAGTAATTATATCTGAGCCACTAAGAAATAATCTCCAAGGCATAATTAGTAACAGCACCTTCCCATGGATATGTAATTCCCTCCACCTCCCACTTTACCTCCCTGCTCAAAAAAAAAACCAAACCAAAAACAAACCAACCTTCAACCTGTGATATTCGTCTTAAAAATGAGGACTGAAAAATAAATAAGTTAATCAAAGGAAGGTGTTTATATAAAACCCATAGAATTACCTGCAGATCTGCAGAAACTGCTTACTGAAAGCAGAAAAGAAACACTAGAAAAAAAAGAAAAATCTCAAGTGGAGAAGCGAGAAGAAAAGCTGAAACCACAAGAGGAAAGCTAATGGCTCATGTTGCCAAAAAGGCAGCCTTCTGCAAAGGATAATCAAAACACCAGCGTGGGCCAAATCCAGAAGCATCCTCTACAGCAGTCCTTCTGACAAAAGGGCCATTGAAGTGAAGCTTAAAATGGAATTGATTTCACCAGAAAATCAAAAATGTCTTGCCATGGAGCCAGCTAGCTATACTAATATACAAAGTGTTTTCCATCAGCAAGTGTATTTCTGCTTCTCAAGCAGTGTGGCTTCCCAAGCCTCACAGCTACCACTTGACAAATTTGTGTAAATCGGAAAGACACATGCACACCCCGAGACCTTCCAGATTTCACTCAAGCAGGCACATAGGCACTTGTTCTGTTCTTAATATTGTCTTTTTTCCTGTCAGCTTGTCTAGATTAGAGATATAGGTCACACTGTAACTCTATCTCTAAACCCTGAGTGTAAATATATATACAAACCCTTAATGTAAATATATGCATTAGAACGATTTTGACAGGAACATAGAATGCATGAGCACTTCAGGCTTATCTCTGGGTAATGACTTCCATTTGATTTAGCTAACACAAATTCTCATCTAGGCAAGCCCACATCCAGCACCATGTGGCAGCCAGGAACCCAACTCCATGCCTTGGCTATAGGCTCCTGCATGAAGCAGTGCTGGGGATGGTACAGTGATCACTGTCACAGGAGTATCAGGGTTTACTGGTAGGCTTCTTTATTTTTCTTGGTTCAGAAAGAAACAAGCGATAGGACAGGAGGAAACAGCCTTAAGTTGCACGAGGGAAGGATTAGATTTGGTATTAGGAAAAATCTCCTCACCAAAAGGGTGCTCAAGCACTGGAAAAGGCTGCTCAGGGAAGTGGCAGAGTCACCATCCCTGGAGGTATTTCAAAGACAAGTAGATGTGGTGTTGAGGGACATTGTTTAATGGTGGATCTGTCAGCGTTAAGTTAATGGTTGAACCTGATGAGCTTCCAATCAAAACGCTTCTATGATTCTCTACAGAACACCCACTCACATGCATATTTTGAATGGTACTCTGTTATAAAAACAGCACAACTGGAAAATCTATTGCACCTGCATGCACCTGGGGGAGCACACATTATAAATAATTTATTACAAAAAATCAAAAGCAAATAAAATAAAGCAAAAGCTAAGGAACAAACTTTGATTTTTGTTTGATAAAGTATAAAACTTAAAATTGCTAACAAGCCAATAAGAGCTATTCAACAGATTGTCTATTACAGGAAATTTAGCCAGGATGCTCAAGTAGTTTATGGCCATCTCGGATATCTGGGGAAGAGTGAAATGGGTCTAATGCTTTTGAAGTTTCATGGGGTTTTGAGAAATCCAGACATCTACATTTTAATCTCTGGAAAATCCTGAGATCAGCAAGACTATCGTCTGCAGGATTTAACCACAAATTGGACCCACCTCTTAGCAAGTCTAAAAGTCTTATGATTGCTGTAAAAGAAAAAAATATCACACAACACCCCCCCCCCCCCCCGTCTGTTGTGTCGNTTTGTCCCCACACTTAAAGATAATGATGGGGATTGTGTTGTAAAACATTTGTCTTTAAATGACAGGGTAAGAATATCATAATTCATGGTTTCTACATAACCAAGTTAACTGGATGTGTCTCAGTGACTGATCTAAATAACTGCAGCTTCTCACCTGCTTCTTTGTCTTCAATACTTTACTGCAGCTCTGTGTGTCAACAACATAAAAAGGGATAAGAGCAGCTCTGAGGCAAGACTCAGAAGGCTTGCAAAGTGTTCATCCTGCCTTTTTGGATCGTCCCATTATCCAGCTCCCATCACCTCTATTTTTTGCCTAGGGAGATTTTTTTTAAACATGGAATATGTGTTTTAACTAAAGGGTGCAGTGTGTGCACACCAGTGCTTTTTGCTGATGGGCATGCATTTTAAAGTTACACTTTTCCTCTCTTATTACTCCTCTTTCAATATTTGCAAGTCAGAAAAGAGCTCAGTGCAGGTCCAACTCTTCATGATATTTGAGATTTTGAGTTGACTGGGACATTGAAACAGCTCCAGCCCAGTCAGCAGGGACCTCCAACTGAAAGTGTAATAACACAATGATTTCCTTTTTGATGTAAAATCAATCACTTCAAGCACTCAGATTTACGCATCCCTTCATGCGTAGTAATCTACACCACCTTAACCACTTTGTACGTTTCTAGTATTCACTTTGGCTTCCTACATCTTCTGTTAATCAAGTCTTGTTTTTCCATGACACAGGCACCTATCCTGAACTTTTCCAGAAACTGATATGATGCACTCACCTTTGGCAAATGCAATAAAACATGGGTGCACACGCAGTGTAGTATCTACATTAATTGGAATCACTGATCATTAAAATGTGAAAATAGGTGGGTTGTGCTGTGCAGAGCACCAGTGCTGTGGCAGCAATACTGCATTGCTTCATAAACAAAACAAACCCCAAACATTAAAGCCACTTACGGCACTTGCCTCCAACAAGGTATTTGGAAAAAAGAACACAGTATATTTTACTCTTTTTTTTTTTTTCATCTTTCTGCTTCTAGACCAGGCAAATTAACATTGTTTTCCTACCACAAACCTCTGGAAGCACCATGGTTTAAGAATGTTTTTCTGAATGCTCATGCTGAAAAAGCAATCAGCCAGCTACTGAGCTTTGGAGGAAGGAGGTGGCTTCTCTGTTCACACACTTTGAAAACAAGTTATCCTGCAGGGAGCCTGGCTGGATGAACAGGGGCTAGGCAGAAGTATTGCAGAACCTTCTCCCTTTCACCCAGAGCCAGCATAGCTCATTAAAGCCATTATGTCTCACATACTGTAGTGGTCATTTTGGATGAAAAGACTTACACACTTCCTCAGCGTGTCTTATCATTGTTTACCACCACCCATATGCTGATTTAGACAAGAAAAGAGACAGTCATCCTGTTTCCCTCCCTCTCTGTATAGAAGGAGTGCAAAAGCCAGCTCCTGTCCCAGACAGCTCATCTGCTGACACCTGTCCCAGCTCATTGCTGCACAGCAGAGGTTGCCTAAAATTGCAGTGAAGAAAACCCCACCACAAAAGAAACATGTGTTCACTAAGAAGGGGTAAATACTAAAAAAGGAAAGAAATATAACTGTCCAATTTGCAACATGTTCCTATAGAGCCCTGGCAGGGGATGGGGAAGGGGGAAGAGATGATAAAAAAAAACTTTTTAACTCTTGCAATAAGCTCACGCGGGACTGTCCACCAAATCCACCCTAAGCCAAGCAGCTGAGTCCGGGGCCTGAATCAGAGGTGTAACACATCTGTCTGAACTTCCCAGAACACACAGATGCTGGGCTTGATATCTGCCAGACAGATAGGATTCCGGGCAAAAATGATCTGGTGTGTGCCCCCCCAACTTCCGTGTCTCTCTCCTGCTGTCGAGTCCAGCAACGAGCCATCTGCTGCCATTACCTCACAGGAGCAACACTTCCATCCGAGCCGGTCACAGCGTGTGCTCTCCACAGCACCATCCGCTTTCCGCTCCAAGCCCTGACGCACCGTGACATGCCCCTCCGGCCGGGGACTCCAGGAAACAAGCTGTTTGCCTTGGATGAGGGCACAGTGACACACACACAGGTGGCTCCAGCTATTGCAGCACAGGGTTAAGCCTGCTGCAAAGGATCCCAATTTCCCCAGTTGGTTCCCTAGGGAGCAGGAAACAGGATGAAAACTAGGCCCCTCACCGGAATTAAATCATATTAAAGTTCACTCTGTGAGTACCTGTGCAGTATCCTGGCATTCCTTTATAAATCAGCCCAGGCCCCAACAACAGGGGAAAGCAAAAAACCTCACTTCTGTACCACATTTAGGGAAAATTATGACACAGACTTGGAATACATTTTATGGCTGACACGCATTTCCACTGCAGACTTGGCCAAAATCCCACTCCCAGCTGAGTCCAGTTGCAGGATATCTGGGTACAGCACAGAGCTGGATGGGCACCTGCCCTCTGCAGGACAAAGTTGCTTCCAAAATAGTTGACTGAAAGATGTACTCACTAGGTTGATGGACATCTCAGGATGTGTGCGGTTTTGATTTTAAACTCCTTCCCTCAGCTGTTTTTCTCACCTTTTGTTGATCTTTGGTTTAACACCCATTTTAATGCATTTGCATTACCAGATGGTATTTTGCTCCAGTGGGAGAGTCAACATTTTAAATACATTCGAGGGAAAAAGAAAAACCAAGAGTCAAGCCCTCTCTCAGTGAGAGGGGCTCCTTCCTTTTCTGGACAGTCTACACATGCTTCATTTCCATTAAACATTTTATCCCGAATAAAATTAGATGGAGACATCTACCCACCAGGCCTGAGGCAAGCAATCCACTGGCTGACTTGGTCAGCATGTCAGACAGCACTCTTAACATTGACAGCACCATTTGATGAGAATGTAGGAGGGAGATGCTCCAATTATGATGATGAATGCTGTATGAGAAGGTATACCTCAGAGGGCAAAACAAAAATCACAACTCTTCCTAGCAAGGAGCAGGGGAGGTGAAGCTGCAGAGCTCAGCTTCAGTGGTCACTTCTCTCCCTTTTCTGTCTGTGGATTCCTTGGCCAACATTCACAACTTGGAGCTTGAGTCCCCCCTCACCCCCTCTCTCTTGCATCACTGGTCTGGCAGTGGAAAGGCTTCTTCCCACATGCTCCTCAAGCCAAATCCTGCTGGAACTGCAGTTGTCTCATGGTGCCTTCATCCTATATAGCTCAGCTGCTATTTTGGCTTCTGCAGTTAGGAACTGCTTAAATTTTCTGCCGCCTCAATAAAATATATTTCTTGGTAGGCATAGTGAATCTAGGACTGGGAGCAGGACTACAGCGTGAGGAACAGAAAGCCCAGTATTGCACAACTGGTTTGCATCTCTGCTAAAGGCTTCATTTGCTATGATTTTCTGGAGTTAAAGCAAATTCACTGCCCAGTACAGTAACTAAAGCATTCAGTAAGAGTAATTTGCTGTACTTGGTACTTCTTCTGACTGCAGCTGGATAACATTTTTTACGGTCTTTTCTTATAACCATGTAGTGAAGAGGTTCAATAAAAGCAATTTTTGCCTATGGGCTGCTGAACAGCACCAATATCTCCAAGCATTTTAGCTTAGGATTCAAATATGCTGTGTGACTGGTCACATCACCCATGTTCAGCTATATGGTTTCTATTTCCTAACAGGATTCTTACAGAGGCCAGGGCTATAATAAAAACAAACCAAACCAAAACAAAAACATTGAAAGGCAATATAGGGAGAGGGACAAATTTAGAAAACTCAGCAATCTTCTCTTGCAAAAGAAAGTACCTCATATAAGGCTGTACACGTGCAGTTCAGACTCTAAAATGTCATGTTCTTTCTCCACTTGCAGATACACCTGCCTAGACGGTGTTTTACTCAGTGCATCTACTCCAAGTCCTGACTTGTCCATGTCTGCTTTGAGGGCTTTTTTTGCAAAAGTCACAAACAGGTCTCAGTTTGGCTCAGATTCCTGATTCTAAATCTAAATGTCAACTTGAAGGTTTACGGAGATGCTTACTTTCACGTGGCATGTACCTCATATTATTTCACATATTTACTGGTTCTATGAATTGGTCGTCTCAGCTTTATATTGTGGTATGACCAAGTACGGCCCCTCAGGTGTGTAAAGGGCACAAGATGGTCCAGGAGACTCTGAATCTTCTAGGTTCATAGGAACTTCAGGCCTCACCTAGCTAGAAGACCTCATCTACTGCCCGCATTTTTTCCACCACAAAGAATCATGATGAGATAGAAGCAATGGAGACCCTTCGATGTTGTGTCCAGAGAGAAG
The DNA here is from genome assembly GCA_013399075.1 of Chloroceryle aenea. NCBI lineage: Eukaryota > Metazoa > Chordata > Aves > Coraciiformes > Cerylidae > Chloroceryle > Chloroceryle aenea. The sequence continues at coordinate 1,178,512 of VWZY01003720.1, read as the reverse complement.
TATCCAAACTGGTGCAAAAGGGAAACACAGGGGGCTTCTACCAGGCACACTCTTTTCTCCTGAGATTTCTGTCCTTGGTGTTTTGCTACTGAAGAATGTGCGTTTAATGCTTGAGGGAGAGGAGACATAGCATGTGGTTTTAGGCAGAGGACCTCTCTTCCTTCTCCAGCACCACAAGTCCTTATCCTGCCTTTCTATACCCTGGTACTCAGACTAACACGTTTTAAAATACATTTTAAGATGTATCCGCTAGATAGCAAGATTAATGCCCAAATTCTGGAAATAGCAATGTCAATGAACTAAACTGTCAACCTGTCCCAAAAACCTCATCAAAACAAACTGCTTGCTGTCTGTGGCTTGAGGCAACTTTATATATCATTGTGTAATATAAGCTCTGTGACTTCTCATGGTAGAGACTGCCTAGGATATTTAAACTCAGAGCTTCCATTAATGTGTTATGTCTAAATCCACCAGTCAATTTAGAAGAAAAAAAGCAAACCAACCACCAACCAAAAAAGGCACCTATATTTTGAATTTTCAGGCCTGCACTCCTCATTTATGACTGGTGAATGTGTTGTTTCTTAACCTTGATGTAACACAGCTATGTGGCTTTCATGCAGACATAACACAGGTTTCAAAATACTTGAAAAGCTCTGCAACATGTACATAAACAGCTAGATCTGATCTACCAGAGAAAGTTTTCTGTAATTTCATGGAACAGATAAGGGGCTGCTCATTTCAGTATAACCCCTAGAAACACAATACTGTTGTTACAGGTCTTTAAATGGCTCCGAGTGCTGACTATAGAAATAGTGGGTCAAGCTTAGTGAGTACAGATAATGTTTAAAAGTCTATGTTTCCTTTATTTAAACTTGCATAAGCATGTGTAAAAATTTTATACTGGGCTCTTATTTTAGCGAGTCCTGACTTTATATTTTTCATAGTGGAGACACATTTACACTGCTAATACATATTTTCCTCAAAATGTAATGCTTCTGCAGAACTTCAGGAGTAAGGATGATACATTCAACACCTCAGAAAGTAAGGCAAATAAAAAAAAAAAAAAATGCAGTGAAGAGTCAAGTACTGAAAAATATAACCTCACCAAACCTCAACTTACATAACCAGTTGTTTAGAGCACTTCATATGTTGAAAAGAGCTTGAATAATAAAAGCTGAATCCTGTCTGCCTCTACTAATTATACAGGTAAGCTTTTTGGCGGGGGAGCTCAGGTGACTTAAACTGAGTTACATAAACGCAACTGAAAATTTAAACAGCCTGCATGAGTTTCAAACTTTCCATCACAACTTCTGCAATGTTGTAAATGATTTCTCAAATCATATGGTCATCCTGGAATATTTTATAATGAAAAATTACATGTTTCAAATTATGATTTAAAAAACCCAAACAAAATCTCTTTGGCATATCAGGTAATAGATTACATAAATTAAACTCTTAAAAAATTGTGAAAGAAGAAACTAGTAAGAGTACACATTATCTGTGCAAAAAATCCAATGACAATACAAAGTATAATATGAACAGAAACTATTAGCAAAACACATTTACTGGGCACCAAAGCAGAAAATGTTATCATTTGCTGGAACCAGCCTGAATAAATATCTGCCAAAGCATAAAACAATTTACAATGACACCTTCCTATGTCTAATGGAGCTATGTGTTTAACACTTCTTTTCTTCATATTGATATTTGAACTGGGTCACACATTCCTCTTAAAATGACATTTTAGAACCTATTTATAGAAACTTATCCTATCTGCCACATCTTGTTTCAATTAAAATTTGATCTTGAAACAAGACAGAAGGATGAAGTGGGGGCACCCTGTTGTACTGGCTACTGATGATCTATTAAAAGTTTGTGCTGCACTTTGAATGATAGGGAAAGCTTGCAGGAAAACACCGTCACAGAAACACTGCCCTGAAAACCTGCAAAGCCTCCTTCTTTGGCAGAAGGAGAAAAGTCTCTGACACCTCCTCCCATGCCACCAGCACACTGTGCTCTTCCGAGCATCTTTGGAGTTACTTTCAGCTCTGCTGGCCCTGCTATTCACCTCTTTTGTGTTTTTAAGCATTGCTTCTTGACCCATTTCTCTGTTTTTTTTCAGAAAGCAAGACCACTGTCTAGTTCAGAATAAGCTTTCACGTTTCAGACTTTCATTTCAGCAAAGGTCATTGTGGTTTTCTGTTTCAAACGTGCTGCTCGGACACAAATAGGTTCTTCTGAGCATTGATAATCTTGGGAGTCCTAGCTGGTTTGGGATATTGCCTCCCTCCCTTCCACCACAGCAACTCCAGTAATCCCTCCCATCCTTGGTGATCTCAGCCTTCACAGTATTTATTGCCACTTCTCCTTTCCACAGGTCTCCTGCCTGCAACATTACCTCTGGCTGTCTCCCAAGCCCCCTAAGCCCTCCCTGAGGAGGACTGAGCTCTCTTGCACATTTCTGGCTGCCCGAGAGTGATGCGTGTAGGCATGAGACGAGTAAGAGACAAGGGAAAATTGAGGAAGGAAATATAGACAGAAAGGTCAAACGGCCTAAAGAGATAATCTGTAAATTTACAGCTGTTGCTCTCCCCTTGCAAAATAAAAGGCCTTACTTCAGGCTTTAAAATAGTTGTGCTCTTTTGAGAAAGGCAGAGAGCTGTGCCTCAGGGCAACTGGAAACTCCCCCTGGTTGACCTCCATTTTCACACAACTACACTGTACCTTAATATCTAGCAACCCTCTGCCCTCTCAACTGAGACTGAAAACAGCCAGCTGGTTCAAATCCCGCTAGAGAAGTTGTGGAGAAAAGTTGCACTGTACCTAGTAAAATAAAACCACCACCACTGCAGCTGCCGGTGGCCTCACCCAGTATCGATGCTGGGAAGCTAGACAATTTGGGAGCATTGCCCTGGGCTGCCAGAGCACAAGCCTGGTCTTGAAACCACAGCTGCACCTCATCACAACAGGCACTCAGAGCTGCCAAAACACATAACACAAACTTCATACCTGGCCTGAAGAACGGAGAGACACTTGGGTATCTCCACCCTCACTCCTGGGACTCCCGCTGCCCCAGGCCCCACACCTCTCCTTTGCTTGTCCTACCCTCCAAGGTCACAGCAGCTCCCAGCTGCCCTCCCTGCTCCTGCATCCCCCATGTGTGTGGTCTCCCCATCCTGACCCTCCTTGGCAGTTGTGCCCATCCCTGTGCTGACCCGAACCCCCGGTCTCCCCCTCTGGCCTCTTATGTTACCCCAGACTGCTGTGTTCCCTCCTGTGTGCACACACACGCAGTCTCACATTTCCTTCCTCCATTCTTCTGTCTCTGAAGTTAGACAATTTTAATGTTTTTATGTTAATTGCTTTTGAATAACAGCCTTTCTTGAAAACAAAAGGTTTCCCAGAGTACTGGTTTCTTTGGAAACATTCCCATGGCCAACTACAAGCTGAAATAATAACAATAATAGGAAAATTTCCACATAAGTATATAAGACTTTTTTTTCAACAACTGGTGAAAAAGTTGTGGGGTTCTTTTTTGTTGTTTGAGGTTTGGGTTGGTTTTTTTTGTTTTGTTTTTACATTTCCAGGCCAGTTTTCCCTTCTAGCCTCCCAATCCCCTACTCCCACTGGGAGAAAGGCATAAAGAGGTCTTGCTGCAGTCTGCTTCAACATGGGGGGGACAGTGACCCTGTTTACTGAGAGCACCCTTGCTGTGTACAAGCAAGGAGCTGCATGGAAAGGCTGTTTGTCTGCCTTGGCTGGCATTCCTCTGTTGTTAAAGAGCACAGGAAATGATGGACATTTCTACACCGGAAAAATTTGCAAGCAAGCTTCAGCTAACCACAAGAAACTAAAGCACACGGCAAGAATCACAAGGTTCATGGCAGAAGGGGAGAAGCTGACAAATTTTGATTCATGGGCTGTTAAAGGTTATGATGCTGCCATATTATAGGATGGAAATGAAACCACAGTTTTAAACACTAAGCTGGTAGTTGCTTCAGCAAATATACCCGTGATTTGCTCTTTTTCATGTGTTTGTATGTGAGGTGATGGTGAAATTCAGCCAGACTGAAAAAGGCAGTGACATTTCAGGGTCAGGGAAAGGGGTTGGGAGGACCAAAGGTGTGCGGAGCAAAGGGCTTGTCAAGACCAACTCACAAGCAGAGCAGTACAACCCCTTGCTCGCCTGCCTGTAGCCAAGGCATTTGGAGTACAAGCTTGCTAAAATCCGCCTTAATCTGGCTCCCATCTCCCTGATTTTCTGGAGCTTTCTAATGTCCCTTTCCACCTATAGAAAGTGAGGGTCCAATGACAGTGTATGGGCAGTGGTACAAATTGAGACAACCTTACAGCCACTGTGAGCAGGTGAAAAATTAACAACCACATAGATACAATCCTACCCTTTTATCTTTTGTTCTGATAGCCACAAACTCAAAGATTTTCCTCTCTTCTGTTTCTTCTCAGCTTGTCCCATCTTCTCTTGTTACACTCCAGCTTCACAAGCTTCTTAAAAAAGGAAAATAATTTAAAAGGTGCTGTAAAGGAAGGCATACATTACACCTTACCTCATTTCAGTGCAAGATTTTTCCCACAGCACACACATAATGTTTGCTAACTACTAAAATATCACAAAAAGTACCACCATTTCATGCATGGAGTTGGCAGAAAGAGAGGAAAAGCAAATAAAAACCTACCTTCCACCCGTGACTGGCACGTGCTGGGGCTTGGCAAGGAATGCCACTGCTGAGCCATCTTCTGCCAGCAAAGAGATTTCCCCTGTGGTGACACTGGCAGGGTTGTGCCTGGGGACGTCTGCATGTGGGGCTGCTGGCAAAGAAAGGGGATAGGAAAGGAGCTTTTGCTCGTGGGCTTACCTTCATACCAATGACCCCCTAGCATGCATAAGGTGGAGAAATATCAAGCAGAGGAGCACAGTGGGGTTTGGTATTTTGTAAACCTTGACCTTCTGATAGGGCTAAAGGGCTTCACAAAGGTTTCCCAGCACACTGCCACATGAAGGAGTGCTGGAAAGAAAATTCCTTGAGTCTTCCACCCAGCTGTTCTCATAACCAAGAAATCACAGAGACCATGAAAAAGGAATAAGAAAGGAGTCCGAAGTAACCTCAAGGAGTTGAGTGAAGGGAAAGGAGTGTTTGCAAGTTGGGAGAGATACAGCAAACAGTAACTCTCACAAAATAAGCCCCAAAAGGCTGCAGGTGCTTGTTTCCTGTAGGTTTAAGACAACAGCTTGCAGCAGGGCCTTGAAGTCAGGTGGGGACCATCAGCTATTCTCAGCTGAGCCTCTCAGCTTGAGCACAAAACCTAGCAGATATGGTTTTTAATATTTAAAAAAAATGTATTTCCTGTGTTCAGTGACAACTTTGGTCTGCCTGCTAAGTAAAATTTTCATGAGTTTTGTGAAGCTGCCTGTCTTGACTCCAGATGCAGTGGTAAAGCTTTCCCTATGAGCCAGGTGAAAATAGGGTTCCTAACATGGGGGTCTGTACAGATAGTGTTGTGAGACTGAGACAGTTATTAGAAAGGAGTTTCCATTTTCTTACACATATAGTGCTTGCACTATGTTAGAAAGGAGACAACAGCTTGCAATGAGCCCTCAATGCTTGTTTCATACCCACTGCCTGTGCATGCAGGCAGAGTTGAGCCACCAAAGGGATGGTGAGACACAGAAGGATCACAGCACGTGCTGCTGGTTATGTCAGCTCAGGCCCTGTTCTCTTCTAATAGGTGGAGCTCTGCATCTAAAAGCTGCCTTCAAAAGCCCTCAGTAAAAATTTCCTTGCCCACATCCACTGAACAATGTAGCCTCTGCATATTCCAGTAGAAATTGGGCATGGATGGACAGAGATGCAATGGGCTGCGGCACTGGCATTGCAGCAGACCACTTACACAGACTCCAGGGCTTGTATTCCCAAGGGTACTCAAGGCATTTTGTACAAACTGTAGTTACAGGAGTCAGCTTCCTAACTGCTGTGGGCCCCTAATCCTGTCATGGCTTTCTCCTTTCAGATCCCAGCAGCAGGGGCCCAGTATCAATGTATATCTTCATTTTATATCTCTGGCTGCCATGTAGACTAAAGGTAGATCTTCAAGGTATGCAATAAGTAAGTGAAAGTTGGAAGGAAGAGTCAACTGAAAAGACAAACATCAGTGAGCCTGAGTTTATGAGCCTACAGCTGCTGAGCAAAAAAAACACATTTATTCATTCAGAGATGGGAAAATAATCAGAAAAAAATCAATACACTGTCCCCCTATGCTGCACATATCCGCATGAAAATAATTAAAATGCATCTCACTGCCTCTTGAGCAGATTTAACAAAACATAAATGCATTCCCTCCCCTTACTACTCTGGAGAGATGGAGAAGGGAAGAATTAGTGTCAGATGCTGAAATGGGTGAAGTAGTCACTTTGGCTTTGCAAACCAGCACGAAGCAGTGTGAGACAGCCACCAGCCATGTGTCCACACCACTGCAGAACACAGGCTGCCTCTTTCCTGAGCTGAGGTGCTACATCAAGAGAGCACAGAGGGACAGGCTGCTCCTGCAGATGGATCTGCACAGCAGCAATATACACTCACTGCAAGGTGGGGAAATGTGGGAAGCAGTGATTATGCCTGAAGATGTGTAGAGATACACATCAGAGAGGGACTTCAGTGTAAGGATCTTCATCACTGTAGGATTTTGTTCTTAATCTCCCTCACTTGCCAAGAGAAGCTATAACCATCTCAAGTTATTTCAGTTGGGGCTGTCTAGATGCTGTCAGCAAACTGTTTGAAGTTCTTGCAATTGAGGGATAAGCAGCTTTTACGCAGAAAAAGCTGGCACTTCAAAATTTTTTAAGGTTACATTCAGACATCAAGCAAGGAAGTCTAAAAGCTGCCACTGATGCAGATTTTGTGTAAAGAACAACTGCTTTTCCCTTGAATGGCAGAAAGGTAAAGAAAAGGCACTCTCCCCTCTCAGCTCACTGATAGCAGCTATGGGCAAAAACCTGTCAATTCATACTGGGTTTAAAAAAGAAACTGAATGTAAATGTAAAAATACAAAAATGTGTCAGATGACACATTAAAAAAAAAGGTTGGTGATATTTTCTAATAATTATGATTATATACGACAAGCAGTGAACGCAGAGGCCACTGAGACTGTGCTGCTGAACATCCTAGTGGTAACTCTGCCTTCTTTCCTTTATGTTTTTCTTCCTATTAGTTGTCCCTCACCTTGCACTGCACGTGCGGCGGTGAGCTCCCCGCAGCAGTGACCACAGCTGGCAGCGCATGAGGGCTGGTGTAATCACAAAAAGGGGCTGTACTAGTCCTTCACGCTCGTTATTTTCTTTGGGACAGCTTTGGACATCCCCACAACAGTGTTTTATGAACTGTTTGTTACAGATAGTTTGAAAATTGCCACAGTGCAGGTAATCCTGACCAGCTCTCCTGCACACTCTGAAATGCAGCAAGTGTGGAGTGGGGTAAGCGGTGTCCACTGTACACAGTGACGTTACTGTAGCTAAACCAGAAACCAATCCTCTATTGATCTGGGGAAAAAACTCAAATCCTTTCAAGGGCACATGTGAGTCATGTTCCACCTGTGTGCTATATATGTATACTGGTGTTTAATTTACTGCACTTTCATTTTGTATCATCAGCATTCACATATTGCAAACAAGAAAAGTGAGGCAGGAAGTTTGGAAACTTCTTTTATCTCGTGGATTAAAAAAAAAAACAAAAAAACCAGCATGTCAGTTACTGTACTGAACAATAGAGTAATAAATTCTAGTATTGCATATACTGTATAGTAAAAGTTAACAATCCCTTATTTGTTAGATTAAGTGTCTTCTCTCACAAAGCACAACCTGAAGGGCTCAGCAACAATATTTTTATCATCTATCTAGATACTTATATGACTCCCATCACTGCTGTATCTGCTTTTATGGTGGCTGTGAAATACAGAGCCATGGAATCTAATACAGAATCAGAATGAAGAAACATTGTTTGCCCAACTACTGTATAAGCCAACAAAGGAAACAAAACAAGAATCCCAATGAGCTCCAAACTCTTTTTATGATGTTGAATCACTCAACTTCTAATTTATCGATCACAAATTGCTATTGTTAAGCATGAGCATCACCTGGAAGAAAGCCACCACTTCAAGAGAGAATTATGTGAGATATAGAGAAGGAGGGAAGAGTGTGATTTGCATTTTTACTCCTATGAAACCCCCAAAACAGAGAAGAATATTTGTTTTGCTGACAACAATCAATTGGTATGAGTAACTCTCCACTGCTGTAAGAAAGCGGGAAAGAAGAAATGGAAAGCACACACAGGAAAGTGCGTGCACATACATCCCACCTGCTATGACCCTCCTCTCAGAACAAAATGATATTATCTCCTCAGGAAAGACCCACTTCATTTTGGTCCCACAGTCATTAGCATCTTCACAAAGTAAATTCAAGAAACATATTGGGCATTGTTTTGCACTCTCTGCAGGGATATGATTGATGGTACAAGAGAGTTTACCATGGAAGAATCAAGACCATGCAAACATAAAGCTTTTGTATGCCTTTTTTAACCTGTGAACATGGCTTTCTTTTAATAATGAACATGCTCAGGTTTTTTGATCTCAAAAAGAAGCAGGATCAGGGTTTTTACTTCGGAGAAAAGACCACTGGGGTGAACAGGCTGATGCAGGCAATACCTGGGGCTGGAGTGCAGGACTGCCGGCAGCAGCAACAGAGCAGACAATGGGCTGCCACCAAGAGTGGAGGCGTGTGTGGATCTCCGGCCCTAAGATGTAGTGTGCAACAGGACAAGCACTCTCAGAGCTGAGGATTAACTGGATGAGAGACAAAACAGGCTGATGTTCAGCAGGACATCCTTTGCGAATAGGGAGGTGTAGGGAGCAGTATGCACAAGAAGGGAGAGAGATTGGGCGAAATATGGATGGAACCTCTACACCAGGAAGGCTGTAGCTGGCAACTGTCTTACTATAAGATCAATGGAAAAACAAAAGTTCCCCTTACAGTTCCATCTCACTCAGCTACAGACAAGTCCCACAACCAACATTACTCTGTCAGGGATCTACCTCGGCTTTCATGAGAGTCTCAGACAAAATCTGCAAGACACAAGAAGTCTAGACAACAAGACAGTGAAAGAGCCATGCAGCAGAGAAAATGGGAGGTTTCGGCCAGGAGGTGTTTAGCAGACAGCGTCACAGCCGGCCAGGAACACATGCACCAGTCAGTGTAGGTGCTGAGATAGAATCAGTGTTTGTGAAGTTAGTGCTGGGTTTAGATCTCTATTTCACACAAGAAATCTCTCACATGCTGCAGTGAGCTCTAGGGTGACCAGCTTTAAAAGAGAGGCCAGAACCTTCTTAGTCCATCCATGGAAATGTCAAGGAGCAAGCAGTAAAGGAGGTGTTTCTTCGCAGAATAGACATCTCTGTGCAGCTGTAGAGGTGGTTTCCTCTGGCTCTGTAAGACCCCTGTGTTCTCACTCTGTTTACTCCCAGGCTCCGAAAATGGCAGCTACTGGGTGGGTGCCTCGGGGAAGGAGGAGCTGGGGGATTACATCCCCACTGCAAGGTGACTGTGTGGTACCAAGGAGGAAGCACACAGATGAGTGACATGGGGCATCAAGAGCTTTGGAGCAAGTAATCTGTGGGTGCTTCCAGACAAGAGCCTGTTTCAGGAGGAGTGACCCAAGACTTTTCTCCTGCCCCTCACTGGGTCTGGTAGCTGTCTCAGCCATGCCACCTAAGAACAGTCTTTTTCTGACCTCAGGACATCAGGTGACAGAAGTATATACCAGGGCACAAGTCAAAAGGAAGAAATTAAGTAGAAGCCCTGGGTCTCTCGCCAGCCATCTGTTGCCAGCTCCTCTTCTCCCTGGAGAATTCAGGGAGGAAAAAAAAAAAAGATCAAAATATTCTGGCTAAGCCTGTGTGTCTTTTTACCACAAACACCTTCTGTTCTGGCCTATGCAGTTGCTTTCACAGCTGGAAAGGGAATATTTTTTACCTCTAATAAAAAGAAAAAAAATGGCTGGACTCTTTTCAGTGTGCTCTGGGGAGCTTCAGGAAGCCACATGAAACTAAAATGCTCTCTATCACACCTCTGGCACTTCTCCACAGCTCCCTGGGTGTCACTGTGAATTAAGTTATGTTTGCTACACTTAATTTTTTTTTATGAACATAACTCATCAAAGCTAAACACATGGAAAACCTTTGGCTTTGGTAGCAATTAACAGAGACATCTTGATGAAGAAACCACATGTTCCCTCAGGGCTGGCCCCAGGCATTCTCTGTTAGTGTGCCTGCACCAGCCTCCAAATTTTGAAGCGATCCTCAAAAGACACTTTATACTGCCTCCCCCAAAGGCTGGACAACAAGATCTAAAGGGAAGCTAAAACCTGTTGCAACAGAGGTTCTTCTTCCATAGCAGGAGACAGGGGGCACAGACCCTGTACAAGGACTAGGCACAGGCAGTAGGGAACAGAAAATAGGTGCCCATTCTCTTAAAAAAACTCCTCAGCTATTGAACAGTTCCTGTGATGCTCTTCCACACAAGCAGCTGATCTCTCCAGCAGCCTGGGTGACCAGCACAGTCCTTCCAGCCAGCTTCCCCTCGCTGGCTCTTCCTATATGTAGCCCATCCCCTTGGTCATCCTTCAGGGACACTGTGCAGCAGCCAGACAAGTTTGATACTTTTTTTTTTTTGGTTTTATTTCAGTTCAGGCCCCCCTGAATGACAGTACCTTGTTCTCATGCCATAAAGCCACCCCATCCCCAGAACAGCCTGGGTGAGAGAATGCACCAGACCTTTTTGCAAGGACTAAACACTGCACAGGGAGGCTCTGAAGAAATGTTGTGGCTTATTCCTGAGGGAAGGTGAGGAGATGAGAGAAGTGGCCAAGGCTGCTCTGTTCCCAGGTGAGTGTGGAGATTCAAACAGAGAAAGTTTCCTTCCTCATGCAGATGTGTGGATAGGGATGGTCACACAGCTTTCATTAAGTGAGGGCTGGGGGGACAGAACACCTTACTTTTTTTTTTGTTCTTTTCACTCCCTCATTCTTAACAGAGAGGTGTTTAATAGAGTGGGGCTGACCTCACCCTTATACCAGTACAACTCAGACTTCATTGACGTGCATTTCTATTTATACTGGAAGAAGAAAAAACAGAATCAGTTCCTACCCATAGAAGCACTACAAAGATGAGAAGAAAAAGGACTGTGAGTGCTATAAGACTAAGTTGTCATAGCAGCATAATTGCATTTGAGTCTACTTTGTAGGAAAGCAGACTGCCAGAACCTCATTTTGGAGGGAAAATCACTGTCAGGAGAAAAAGGGAGTGCGGCGCTGCTCTGCCTAAATTGTATTAGACAGAAAACAGCAAACTGGATCTGCATCACCCTGCAAATGAACCTCCTTGTCTGAAACCAGCCAAGCCGTTTTCATCTGTTGTGATTTCAGAAAGAGATCACATGAAACACTTTTTCACAGAGTTTGGGGAAAGTATATCAAATTGTAAACTACAGCACATAACAACCTATTAATTATAGATGCAACCAGTGTTTTTCAGGGGTTACATTTTCACTGAATTAAAATTTAAACAATGATGAATTGGTTAGGTTGCATTCCTGTTGAATAAGTAATTTCAGTAATCATGTAGACAGGGCTTCATCGACCATCAGCATACAATCCCTTGTAGATGCACCAATTGCATAAAATAACCCAAACAAAATACCCAGAAAAAGAAAAAATAAAAGAAAATGCACCTTAATTGCTTATTCTCTGATATGTAGACAGGCTAACTGCTTAGTTCAGGTTTTCATATCATAATGCAAAATGGCATTTCTGGTGGATGCCAACTCCAGCAATTCTGGAGTTTTCCTCCTGCTTTCCTACTTGGGAAACTATGCTAAAGGAGAGATACTTTCCCATTGTGACATGGCCATATTCATACCACATTTACTGTGTTTCATAACTAACTTTTCTCCACTCACCTGGGAAGAGTATCTCAAAACCCTCCAGCAGCAGTTGCTGGGGTGGAGGTTGCAGGCAGCACATCCCCTTTTCTTCAGAGAACCTCACATGCTCCTGCCCCGAGGTGAGTAATCCTGAATCAGCCGGGCAAGACAATGGATACTTGCTGCTGTCAGAGCAATTTATTTCAACAACTTTATGTAAGTTTATGTTTTGTATGACTAACTTGTAATATTTTTTTTATATAAAGAAACAGACAATAAATAATAATAAAAAAAAAGTAGTGACACACTCCAGATGGCACAGGATTACTAACCAGAATTAGGCAGACACACAATTTCTGCAACAACCTGGAGCAGCTACAAAATAAGGAAAAACCATACAGACAAAGTTTTATGTGAAGGTCAGAGAGATAAAATAGGGGAGAGAGTGTCATCAGGAAAGTAGAGACAATATACTTGGTAGCAGAGTATATATTATAGCTAACCAAAACTTTGATGCAGAATAAAATAAAACTCCTCAGTAAGCCTATATATATATTTTTTTTCTTTCATTTCACATCGTTACTTCTTTTTTGGAATATTGTTTGCATAAACTTTATGCTTTTGCTTGCATGGAAAATCTTTGTCATGAGAAAAGGTGAAATTGATGTGGTGTCTGAAAACAGCACCTATCATATGGTAAAATAGTATTTCTGAATCATAAGCAGCTTCATTTATCTCCAGATTTCACACTGAAGCTTCACTGTGACCATCTGAGTGTCCACATCATTCAATATTTTGTAGACACTCAATGTTCACATTCAAGAAGTTTCTTACCAATCTTTCTTCTTGTATGGATGGCAGTAGCTATATTTCCGAACAGTCGGTGTTGTCTGTGCTATATTTTATTTTCGTGGTATAAATAAACACTAGATAAAAAGAAAATGCTATTAGTTATCGCTTGAGTTTTACCAGCCTGGGAAAATACTCTGTCATAGTCAGTTTTCCTGTAAGATCCTGACATACTTTCCAGATAAACATTCACATTATGATACATCTTACGGGCTCCTACTTTCTTATTCATGTAATTGTGCAATCATTATACACCTCTAAGTTAAACTTTCTCTTCTCCTTGAGAGTGACATTCAAAATAAATGTTAATTTAGCTCTATCTTTTCTGTTTGCTTTTTTTTTTCCACAAAACATGGAACTGGAGCTTCCTGATTCTTAGGTTGGATGTTGTGCTGCAGCAGAATAAGGTGGTATTAAGACTACAACACCGGCAGCCAGCACAGCTGCCAAAAGAAGACAAGACCTTGTTTTCAATCGTTCAGTTCATTTTTCAAAAATGCTGCAAGTGCAAGCTCCTCACAAGAGCTGATGGAAACCTTGAGAGGTGCTCAGGGCACCAACACACCCGCCACTTCATGCTGCCCCACAGAGCACTCAGGGCAGAGGGGAAGTGGTGGCACCTCATCCTACCTTAATGCCAGAGACAAATCCATCTCTAGATCAAAACATTTGGTCCCATCTGTATCAAAGGCTGTTCCTGTTCTTCCCTTATGTTTACAAAGCCTTTCTCTGATCATGTTCCCTCTCTCTCCCATCTGTTTTACAGCCTAAGAAAACACACTGAAACCAACAGCTGTGTGTCCTAGCAAGAAACTGCAGCTCCCCTGACACCCTGGGGACAGCAGAAAAGCCACTGGCTGGCTACAGCCAGGAGCCATGGCACAGCCTCCTCCCTTGCAGGAGTCCTAATATGTCTAATTCCTCAAGCCCACAGCTACAAGTCCCAGGCAGTAACATGGAGACAAGTTGGTGTTACTTAGAGATCCTAATTGAGATCACCATCTCCCTGTTCATATCCACAGCTGCTCTGAAGACCTCACAAGTGTGTAACTATTATTGGGTCTCCCAGTGAGATCTGCATCTGCTTATAGAGCTCCTGTGGGAGAGTCCCCTCTCATTCTGGGATGAGCCAGAGCTGTTGCAACGTCCTACTTTCTCCCCTAGCCTAGATCTGCTTCTAGCTCCAAGGACACAGCTCAGCTGTATGTCTTCAGGTCCACTTTGTCCTTTTCTCTAATGGTCTTGTTCTTGCTCCTGCACTGTGCTCTGCCTGTAACTGTATTTTCCCAGCAGCTTGGCACATCAGATTAGGAAACTAATTCATCTGGGAGGAAAACATTTTGTTATTTTTCACCTGCATCCGTTTCTCAGCTTGGTCCACTGGATGGCCACAGAAATACTTCTGCTAGCATTACCATGGGTCAGGAAAAAACAGCTGGAGGCCAGTGATTTGTAGATGAGCTCCTTGAACCACGTCTCAAGATGTCTTCTGTCTCTGCACCAGTGCCTGCATAGTGGAGGAAGAAGGAATACAAGGTGGGGGAAGAGGTCCTGGACAGCAGACTGGACTTGGATTGAGTTAATCAAACCAACCTCGATTACTAAATGAAAAGAACAAAACAGAGACGTATGAGTTGCTTACATTTATTCTGTTTTCCAGAAAAATCACTTACAAACTTTATGGGGTTTTGTTCCTGTTGCTTTGTCAGACCTGATAAACAACCCAAGACTTGTCTATCTTTTCTGTTTACATCACCTGATATAACAGAAGGTGATACATCTTCATACAAAGGCGGCTCTGTGCTGCTATTCACACCGATGTAGAACCCATTGAGGGCCGTTCTGTCTGTGGGCTGAAAGGCAGTTCCTGGCTTAAGGCATTCAGGACCTAAATAGACTGGGAGAGGGGAGGTCAGGAAGACAGTTTTGTATATTTGACTCCAGAGAACATCATTTAAAGTCATAACAGAAGAATGGCCAGGTACCGACCAAAGCTGCAATTGCTTGTCCTTTGGCTAGCTTAACGACAGAGGTTTGACAGACAGATCGCAGGCAGAGAGGTGTTGCCCAGTGCACCTCAAGGTAAATGCACTATGGCATACTATTGCAACAGAACACAACCCATGGCATGGAAATGGCAGAGAGCAAACACAGCAGCCTCCCAAACACTGATCATTAGTGTGTCTCAAAGAGGGAGAAGTGAACAGAGGAATGGCCATTCTTCCAGAGCTTTCTTAGAGCCCCAGAGAAAACTGTTCCTTATTTTCTGCAATCTGAATTGGATCTCGAAATAACTAAAATATACCCAGCTTACCAAATGACCTCTATTAATGTAGCTAATTCTCAGTCTCATGGGTTTTTCTCAGTCAAACACACTCCAACATCTGCTTGCAATAAAAGCAGATGACAGTGCTTCTACACGTGCAGTGCAAGCTGACTCTCCATTAAAATACAAGCACCCCCCTGTCCATTAAATAGCGTGTAACTTTTCACTTGCTTGATACATACATCAGTGGATGTAACTTGGAGGGGTTGAGATCTGAAACAAAACAGACTGAAGATGATTTTTTAATAGCCTGTGCTATTAAAAGTTCGGCTCTTGGCTGCTATGCTTGAGTACTCAGGTGGGTATTGCTGCTTGCAAAAACGTGCCCTGCTCCACAGCAGACAAACCCAGCAGTGGCAAGGAAAGTTGTGAGTGCCATGAGTTGTACAGAACAGGGATCGTAGTTATTACCAGCCAGTCTCAGCTTGCCTGATGAGGAGTTAACGTGCCATTTTCCCTGTGCTGTCAAAGCCTTTGTCACAGTAATAGCCCGTTTCCTCTTTTTGTTAATATCTCTGTCAAGAGAATGAAGCAGCAGAATTGAAAGTGCCATGGTGTGTGATAGCACCGTTCTGCTCAGGCTGTGCTGGCAGCCTGCTGTGTTTTGATTAACTCGATGCTCCTCTAAAATTTGTATGAAATTATTTTTCCGTGGAAGCGCAGGGTGATGAAGAAGGAAGAGTGTCTGGGACAGAGCCAGAGTCCAGCTGCCTGGTCACTCAGGAGCGGGCAGAGCCACTCAGGCTATGGCCACTTTTTGTCTCCTCCTGCTGCCTTGCCTGTGACTGAGGCTCTGGCAAGGAAAAACAGCTCTTGTCCTTGCAAGTCACTTCTAGTTTCTACTCAGCTATCCTAAGAAGAGCCTGTCAATAAACATAAATTGTGCCCTGAGATGTGTGAATTTGGAATGAAACCCTGCAGCCTTGAAGTTTTACGAAATCTTTAGATACCTGGCAAGCAAACTTAGTGTGTCAGCCTGTACACACAGCCATTGTCACCCCTGCCACACATAAGCCCCACAGTACAGGGAAGAGAATGTGCTGACTTTAGCCTTTCTTTGCAAATTTGTCCATTGTCCCCAGGTCTTGCTGAGATCAGGGTGATGCTGCTTGCACGGTGTGCCTCTCTTTTGTCCCTTCTGCCACTATGGCCACCAAGGGTTCTTCTATCATAAGACTTCAATCTCCTTACACATCTGGTTGGGCTGTGCAGCACAACCCAAAAGTAACCCACTTCACTCTGTCTTCTCTTGGTACCTGTAACTGAATGGGGAAAAGCTGATGAAAAGGGAACTCTGACTGTATTTCCTATGGCACCTAAACCTCTCTGGAAATAGGTTCAGAGTCGGGGATCCCCTTTCTATGATTAAGCACATTTCACAGGCAAGGTGTAATGAATCTAAATGTCCGGTGTAGAAACTGCTGGTGTATCACGCCCTGTGTCACTTGCTGAAGCTCAGAGAAGCAGACGGAATAATCCAAACTGTGACATTTGTGTTCTGATTCAGCGTGAGTGCAAATGACACAGGATGCAAAGTAGCTAGGACTCAGTCATTTCTACTCCAAATTCATTAGTAAAAGAGTTCTGGCCAGTGTAATGTCCATATCATCCCTGATGACTTACATCTACAGATTTTGTAATACCATTGCTCCGAAATCAACTGCAAGCTGGTATGAGATTAATTTTCCCACCATTTACAAACTCGAACTCAAATATGTTTTACAAAATATCTCAAAGTTTCTCTAATGAGTTTGACTTTTCAGTCTGCACATTTATTACAAACCTTTCAAAGCATTTTATCCATTAATGGACAAATTTGAAATGTATTGGTGATGACACCTCCCTCTCTCTTCTTCTACCCTCTTCCCCTTACTTATTACACAAGTTTCATAGAGTCTAGGTACTCCAGCAGCTTTGTCACACATATACAAAATTTGAGATATAGGTTTTGGTTTGGTAACTGAAACAACTATATCAATACATTTTAAAAAATGAAGAGGATTGTAGAGATGCTGACAAAACCTGATGCCTGATGACCCCGAGAAAGCGTGCTGCTCCACTTACGCAATTCCCAGTCCAGTACAAAAACCCTTCCCAGACCCATTCCCTGTGAAATGGACTCCGAGCACTGAACATGGCTTAGACCTCTGCAAGCCACCATAACAGGGCCACCAACTCCCCTTTTATTGCCTAACTCAGTTCGAAGGAAAGCAGTCCTGCAAAAAACTTCATATCCTAGACCAGATGTAGCAAGTTGTTGCACTGTATGTTTGACTCCTGCTAACTTGCATTAAACTCACTGAGAGCTCGTTTTGATTTTTTTTTTGTGCATGTGCGTGTTGTTCTGTTTTGCTTTTAATGGACAATGAATATTGGCATGGACTGGAAAAGCAAGATGCCAGTAATATGACACATAGTACTATAAGAACTTTTACCAGAATATTGAGACATACTGCCTAATGAAAGAACATGCCTGGAAATCCAACTAATTCTTATTCAGATAATACTGGGCATTTAGCTGAATCTTAACTGTAATGTTTGCAAACCAGTTTCTTACTAAAGATCAAGTGGATAAACTTGATCAGAAGCGGGAAATGTATTGAACAAGTCTGCAATGCAGAAATAAATAGCATGTGACATTTGGAAGAGACATGAACCATGGGTATTTCAGAAATTGTATGTGACAGAACACAGGAAATGAGGAGTTACAAATATCAAATCCAACAGAGGTGCACCAGAAGAGAAAGAGAAAGAAAGGTTTACAAGCAATAGGCTGGTTTTGTTTTTCAAAACACTGGATAATGGTGATGAAGAAGAGGAAAAAAAATATGGAAAAGATGTGGGAAAATGATGAAGGGAGTTTTGCAAGAGGAAACTGCCTTGGCAAGGAATGTGGATAGGATAATGTACATAAATGGAATATAATAGTTAACTGCCAGAAAGCATCATAGCCAAAAGCAGCAAACTATCATGGCTAACCTAGAGCACACGACTGAGTATTTAGAGTCACAGCAGGAAACACCACACACTATATTTTGTTAGGCTGCTGCAGTGTTTTTGCAAACATGGTAGTGGTGGGGGGTAGATACGAAAGGTCAAGGAAGGTTGGCTCATTTGTTTATATTAAAAATAAATAGCTTTTGAAAATATGACCAACTCAGTAAAGAGTATGAAACAGAATCCTCAATTTGTTATGATTTAGCAAGCAAGAAGTGAGGAGAGGTAAAATCCATGCAACAAATGCACCAAATACTTTAAAAGTCCCACTCAGTCCACAGCATTGCTTTTAAGAGATCATACTGGTATTGTTCTAAGAAGAACAGTTTATTTCAAAGTCCAGAAAAAGTAAGCAGGCTTTTATAAAAGAAGCAACTGCCTCTGCCCAAGACCAAGCACAGCACACACCCCAGGAAGAAATGCTGCGTAGTGCGATGCTGAAGTACTTCACCGACAGGGAACATTTGGCAGTGCATCATGTCACTAGATGAAAATAGAGCTCACTTAGGGTCTGCAAAGCCGTATCAACTATCCACTTCTCAGTCTTAAACTTTCTATTCATTTAAGAGAGTAATTCTCAAGTTATTTTTTCTGATACCACCATAGCTTTACTGAATCTCAGAGAGTTACTCTGCCTGACCTCCAGTGGCAGAGCTGAGATAATCTCAGGATACAAGCAAGGTAAAATTCAGAGAGCGATAGCATCTTTTATTAGTCTAACAGGCAGAGCTGAAGTAACCTGCCAAGTATGGACAAGAGCCTACATTCATTAGAAGCAGATACAGTGATTTCTAGCTTTGTGTGCTGCAGGAATGCTGAGACTGCAGTTTATATGGGTCACATGCAAGCAAGCCAGCTCAAGCATCACACCCAACCTAATTCCTCATGGAGCTTTTGCAGCCAAGGTTTGAATGGCTGGATTGCTGCAGATACTAAACTGGGCAGGTTAAGGCTAACCTATGTGATACGCTTTCTGTGAATGGAGACTGAAGCACTTTTGTCTCAGAACAGCAGCAACAGCCTCATGCAGTGATGAGGTCCTACCCAGCAGTCCACTGGAGCTGCAGTTTGGCAGTGCTTGGGAGATAAGGGTCCTGCCTGGCCGAGACTTGCCCCGCTCCTGCTCCATGTATCAGCAGGACTGAATCAAGACTGGAGCAAGGCTTCACTTTGGCAGGGCTGTTTCTCTGAATTTACTCAGCTACTTCATTTCTATTTGTGCACCCTTCAAAAGCTCCATGAAATGTATTCAGCTCATTTCGCACCTAGCATGTGGCAATGATATGAGGCTGGAAGTTCAGGTTGCAGTGATCTCTTTTCCCAGAGGATGAGGGTGGTTGAGGCTCTCTATCACTTCTTAAGATAATGAGAAATTAGCAAATGAGAACTTACTAGAAGAAGAAAAAGGTACATAACCTTTTTTGCTAATAGAGGCTATTTTACTTTTTTATTAATAGAAGCCTTTTAAAAACAGAGCTAGTTTTAGAGCCAAAGACTAAGAAATCTGCAGCATTTTTTGTGTAATTATTTTTGACTTTGAGATGGTGATAGGCTTTATGGTCTCTTTATAGTTTCATTATCTGAAGTTCACAGTCCATCATCCTTTCAGCATTCTTTTGTGCAAATATATGTATACAAACTTACATTTATTTATACATATAAAGTAAAACATATTACAAGAATAAACACATGATAATACACAAAGGGATGATTCCTGAGAGACTTACCACACTAGTTTCTCTGTGTCCTCTGAAGTACTAGCTTTAAGGCACGAATTCCCACCAACTACCTTTCTTCATTATCTTTAAATTAGAAAGCACAGGCCTTAAGGTATGGCTGTCTAGAACTGCCTCTGGTACTCCTAGGAAAAGAACTTCTTGCAGGCACACAAGTTATGTAGATGAAATTATATCTTTCATATATATAAACTCTTGATGATACGACTCAGGCCAGGATCTTCTTACTGGGATTACATAAAAAGGGATGTAGAAGTTCTCACAAGGGCTTTTAGGCAATTCTCACAAAGGGCTTTTAAGCAATGATCCTGTGTTGAAAGGAGGAAAAGAAAGTGCTCAGTTGCTATTAAGCTTCAACTTTAAAAGACTGCATCCTCTGTTTAAGCTCCATTACACTAGTAAATGACTAAATTATCCTCAGGCTACGGGAAGCAACTTGCAGTTTAGGATAGCTAAATCTCACCAACATAATAACTGCAATGGAGTAGAAGCGAAAGAGAGGCACACCCCGTTCAGAACCATGTGCTCACTTTAATTTCAGTTTATAAAAACTTGGCTCTACAGAGATCAGCCTAGGGAGCAGGTGTGCTGGTTACAACTCTCATTCTGAATACAAACCTGAGAGTGCTCTCTGGAATACAAGCTCATGAAAGAGCAGTTTTGACTCTGGGAAGCCTTCTCCCAGCCTGCAGAGGTTGCTCTGTAAGTGTTTGGCTGTTGATTACTTTTTCCCATAACGGAGACAGGGTCAGCTGCAGTCACTCAGAGAGACTTGTAGATTTAACTTTTTTTGAAATCCTAGCCTTCAGGGAATATCTGGATGAGCGAATTTTTGAATTTGAATTTGTAGAAGATGAAAAGTAGAATTAAGGTTAATGCGCCACAAATATACATAAATGTAACCCCAGGACAGACAATGCTGGCATGATTTTTATTTTTCTTTTAATTGCTTACCTGTTTAGTTGTTGTTAGCATCATAACTCTAGCTGTGTTACTTTAATGAAAGCTAGCACTGCAATAATAATAATGAGCCTCCCTCCTCCCTTTTAATATTCTTGTTAATACCTGTGTTTTAGGTTAAGCAATGCAAACTGTTTACTGGAACATGGCCATAAATTATAAGTTGTAGGCCATGCTTAATTCTAAGACCAAAGAACTATGGAAGGTAAAATATATGCTTTTAGCTTCACATAAGACTGTTATAAACATGAGAACATGATCTCAACTTCTTCATCACTCCATCACCCAGTGTCAACACCTCATCCTTCAGGGAGTGATGCATCACCATTTGTGTAGTTTTGGTCCTGGTTTTTGTCCTGGGGTCTTGCAATAACAAACCTTTGCTACCTGTTAAGCATATTGAAGAAACAGAGACCTGTGATTATCACTGAGGATCACAGTGGTCACAAATGAGGTCAATTTTTCCCTTAAAAGCTTTTTCAGAACAATTCAGTGAAGAGTTTGCATCCCAAGGGGTAAGAAAAGCAACCATGGATTTTTTTTTTTATCATCCCTCTTCTTCCTTTCTTGACATCTTAATGAACAATTGGATGTTCCCTGACTCTCAGTCTGTAGCCTTAGTGGCAGCATTCAGAAGCACCTTGTATGTAGTTTTAAAAGCATGCTTACTTTATTCATTTTAACTAGATTCATTACTCCCTGATCATGTGAATGAATTTCAGTGTCCTTACAGACAGAGGTTTGGTGCCATACCTATTATCAGTTAAGTTGTCTTTAAATAAAATGTTCAGTTTGTTTATTTATAGGGATGGCTGCATTTAAAAATCTGTAATGCATCCCAGTGTTGACTTCCCAAAATTTGCACAAGTACAGGCATTTTAATGTGCAACATGACTTGATGAACATATATGGAGCAGAAGAAGTGACCTCCAGTCAGGAGGAGATTATTCATAATATACGCCTACTCCTATTGTTTTATCTGGTTTAATTATTAACCATATCCAGTTGAGAAATGGCTTATCTAGTTTCCAGGTAGAAGCGCATACACATATGAGGTGCTGGAGGACCCTGAAGCAGAAGTTGTGAGAACCTAGGCAGGCAGCCCATGATCTGGCTAATCTGTGTTTGAGCACTGCACCATAAAATGATGGCATACATAACTTTAATTCATATATATAATTTATCATGTATGCTGCTTATAGCTCCAGCTGCACACAGACCCAATACTCTGTGCCCTTCTGGCCATGGTCTGTTAGTGAGGGACCAGAACTAACATCTAGCTCCTGCACTTACTGTATCTGATGAAGGAACTTTCCTGTGTGGAAGGTATCAGTACAGACTAATGCAAGGGGGACTGTTTAGGGTTAAGTGATTGAGACATGACCTTGAGAGACAAACACCCACTTTTTCAGTTTTATATTATGCACAACACCACAATGTATTACAGAAAACATCTGGACAATATGAATTCAGGAAGGGATCAAAAACTAATTACCAAATCTAGTGTTTGCTTGACATGTTCAAAAGAGTCAGGTCTTTCCTTAGCATGGACCGCAAGATAAGCAGACCTGCACACTGAGTGAAAGCCCACTGAAGGCAGGAGTTCTGGCAAGTGAATGTCACTACTCATGAAACCTTGGTGTCTCTTGGAGATAACTTTCTAGGGGAATAATAATGAGGAACCTTTGAAATTTTGAGGGGAGAACCAACTAGAATGACTTGGCTCTAACAGCATTTTGCCTTGCTTACCCCAAGCTCCCACCTTGCCCCCACCTCTATGTTCACCTGTGCCCTCCCTCTCCCACCACTGCAAAACACACTGCTTTGCCTTTTCAGTCCACTTCACTCACTAATGTGCCTCGTATAAAAGGTCAACATTCATGACTGCTGCCCACTGTTCTCTCTTGCCTTCTTGCCGTCTGCTGTCTATTCTGGTAGCAAATGGGCTAGCTGGACAGAACATCTCTCCCACAGCAATCCTTCTCCTTCGTATGCCTCCAAGAGGAGTAACAGGAGTCATGGAAATTATTTGACCCACCAGAAAATGAGGTGCTTTTGTTCCTGTGAGCATTATTTTTCATTTCCCCTCACAAAACAAGCCAAGGGAAACCAAGATAATTAGGAATAAATTAGAAAATAAGCAAGTTGTCACTCAGACAACTGCTGGATTATCTCCAGCAGTAACAGCAATAGGGTTTCATAGGGTAAAACTGAATCAGAAGTGTTTCCAAAAATCCTAACTCGTTGAAGTTTAGTTTAGTTATGGTTGTTATCTTATGTGATACAAGAAACAAAGCAGCTGGCTCCAGAGGAACCCATTTGCAGCTATTGGCAGAGCTGATGTATGCTAGCTACTCCATTGAGCCAGGGTCATGCAAAGTGTCAGTGTCTGCTCTTGGGTTTCACTCCTTCCTTCTCCAAGGCCAGTCACTAGCTCAGTGTAATACCCTTCTGGGACACTGAACGACTGGAAAAGCTCAGCATGGCTTTGCTGGCTGACAGTGCTGAAAATGAAATGCTTTCTTTTCAGATCCAGCACATTATACACCTGACTCCAAAGCTGTCTTACAAGCATTTATATTCTTTTTGTTGGCAAAAGAAATGTCCTAATAGTGGCTTTGAAGGCTGTTAAATATACAATTGGCATCATCGTGGTTTAAATGGTGCGGGATTAGCTGTTGCTGTGATCACTGACAGCAAAATACATGGACAAAAGTATCCCCTTTCACCTCTCAAAAGCATATTTTGGAGAACAGATGGATGCAGGGAGGTAGGGAATAGTGGAGAAAAGCCAGTAGTAGACCTAGTAGCCTCAGAGTGCTGTCTGTAAAGTATTTCCCCTCATGACAAAAGCATGGTTTAGCAAAGACCCTCTCAGTAACTGTTAAGTCCACCTTACTAGTGAACATGACCAAGAAAAGGCTTGAAACTGATAGGTATGTCCAGCATGTGTCATGCCAGAGAGGTCAGTTAACTTTTGTAGTCACCTCCAAAATGCAGGGAATATCTCAAAGAAAAAAAAAAATGCATGAACTTCTATTGACTCTAATTAAAAAGATAAATGTTTTCCTCCACTTCTCCACCCTTTTTTTGGGAAGTGATTGACCCTACAGCCCTCTCTATTCAGGAATATGTTTCCCTAGCACACTCCTGTCTCCTTCCTCCCTCCAACACACACCAAAAAGCTGAAAAACAGGTTATGAAGGTCTTACCAAAAGGCACATACAGTTTACAGGAAGAAGCACTTAATTGTTGGCAGGTGGAAAACCTGGCTGTGGGTGACCTGGCCCAGATGATAGTGCAGGGGGAATACCAGGGGTTACCCTTTTGCCCAGTAACACATTTGTGTTTGCCTTTTCTTTAAAGGTAAAGAAATTTTTACCTGAAATAGTCCCAGTTAATACTGTTTCATGACGAAAGAATTTTAGTATTGTAGAAGTATGATCTATGTTGCTTTTATCTCATATAAAGTAACCGGATGCAATTGTTTCCTTCCAGTGTGCTGTATCTGTGTATCTCTCTCTCTTGATATATATATCTATATAATTATAGAACTATACCTGTATCTATGGCTGGAACATCTCTCTTATGAGGAAGTCTGAGAGCCCTGGGGCTGTTTAGCCTGGAAAAGACTGAGAGGGTTATGAATATCTGAATGTGGGTGTCAGGTAGAAGGGGCCACTCTCTTTTCAGTGGTGCCCAGTGATAGAATGAGGAGCAATGGTCACAAACTGGAACATATGAAGTTCAACCTCAAAATGAGGAAAAACTTCGTTACTGTGAGGGGGAAGGAGCACCGGAACAGGCTGCCCAGAGAGGTTGTGGAGTCTCCTCTGGAGATTTTCAAAACCTGCCTGGGTCTGTTCCTGTGTTCCTGCTCTGGCAGGGGTTTTGGACTCCGTATTCTCCAGAGGTCACTGCTGACCCGTACCATTCTGTGATTCTATCCATAACTATTCATATCAGCTCACTTGATATGATCAAACCCCATGTAACCAAGTCCTCTCCTTTAAATGGAAGTATTTTCTCCTTTTTGCCTTTAACAGAATGATTTTCTAAATGAGTCTTTATTGGTCCAAAACACCTTAAATCACAGCCCCTCACAGTGCTGTGGATTCACACTGGGAAGAGTATGCCACTGTCCACATTTAAGCCTAAACTTAAAAGTTATATACTTTAAGACTCCAAAAGAATGGCACAGCAGTTTAATTGATTCCAGCCACATTAACAGTTGCAAAAATCTGTGGCACTTTACTAGAAAAGTGATGGGCTGTGAATAATTTATTTTTTATTCCTCATTCACAGGTGATGGGGATTAACCTGGCTAGTTCAAAGGCGTTTTAGATTATTTTAGAGTGTTGAATAATATCCTGTTTGAAGGCAGCTATTTTACATCAACAAGTCAATGTTTGTGCAGTAGGTCATTCAGAAGTGAGAGGAAATTCTGACCACATATTCAGAGTTCAAGCATTTTTTATGAACATTGCCTCTAATACTGGGAATAAATTCAAAGTGCTTTTCTTCCTCTCAGTTCTCTCCTCCACTAGTTCCCCTTTCTTCTACACTTTTAACACTCTAGTGTCACCCTACGTGTTCCTGTCTGGAAACACAGGAATACCTGTATCACCCTTGTTCTAGCCAGTGCTGCTGAACTTCCAACTGTAAAGCAATCCTACGGGAAATTAAACATGGTTGTCACTAAATAAATTTCAGTGCTTTTTGGTTACAGCTACTAAAATGCTCACTAGTGATCAGGTGTGGCTGATAGCAGGAACAGCTGTCTTCTGGTCACAGAAGAACATTGCTTCCAGGTCTTAGCTGGGCCAGTGCCATGGAACTGATGAAACCAGGTGTGCCTCCAATGTATCTTATAGCAAGTTAAGTGCATGAAACAGAGCATGTCTATGAAAGTCCTTCTCAGAGGTCTAAATATTCATGAAAACAGTTTTCCTGGTGGTTTTCACATATCTGGTAGTGCTGTTTATCATCCTGTTTAGCTCATGTTAGGAACAACAGCTTCCAGGCTTGTGTACTTTCAAAGAGTTGCTGAATGCCAAATCAGTTACTTGAGCAGCAATGAGTGGGACAACAGTTTCTCTAGTGCAGTCTGGCCAGAAAAAAAATTGCTGGCACTAGTGGCATTGGTAATCTAAGCCATCTCTCCCCTATTCACTAAAACAAAGACTCTAGAAGGGTCTCTGCAGAGCTTCTGAGGCACATTTCAACATGTTAAGTTCGGCTTGCTTTTGATCAAGTGACGTATAGTAGTTTAACTCACCATTTGATGTAGTGCTGTCACTAGCATCAGGTTTGTTTTTGCTCTTGGTGTGTAGGTATTAAGACCATCCAGAGATGGACTGCTTCTCAGTAGCTCAACAGATAGGAATGAGTGAAGAACACTGTTCACACTACCTTTTCAGAAATCTGCTACTGAAAGAGAAAGGGCTGTGTCTTACTGGGTGTAACAGGGAGAAAAGTAGCAAGCCAGCCTTTCTGAGCCCTGCTGATTGGGTCTGGACAAGAGCAATAATGTTACTTCACCCAGAATGATCTTCTTACAAAGAGATACTGTTCAGACAGATCCAAATTCCCTTTTTGGATGCCATAAAGTGACAACATAGTTAACTGAGTCAGATTCTTTTTAAATTGTGTATTCCTAGTCAACCTTGAACCTCTCTGGGCTTCCCTAGCTCATACTATAAGTGAGGTGGTTCTGCCAGAGGCAGGATGCAGCTCCACAGTGACATTCACAGAAGTACTTGCTCCCATTTTCTGGGCATTGAGTTGGTATCTGAGAAGAGGCAGAAGATAAGGCAGAAAGTAAGTCCTGTTTTCTTCCTCACCACACAGAATCAATTGGGAGTGCAGACAGGACTATACTCAACATGAGCCACATGTGGCACAAAATCCACATTCCCAAAAGGCACATGGGAGCACGCTGCAACACTGCCCTCTCTGAGGAACAGCTCTTGGAGCCCAGCCAGCCACCACATCGCTGCCTGTCCATGGCTGTCTTTAGGTGGCTTAGTCCAGGCCACAGGTGACAATTGCTGAGATCAACACATATGTGAGTTAGCTATAGGTGTGGCACCGAGCATGTTTGAGCTGATTGTGCACAGGACAGCAGTGCTGTTTTGAACGGCACACAGCAAACTGTTACAAGCAAAAATTGTCCCTTTGCCAACTGATTTGGCATGAGGTGGGACATGCAAGCAGTCATCGAAACAGTGGCAGATGCAAGACTTCCTGGCCCATAGCTCTCTGCCACTGCCCCCATGCCCTGAACTCCAAGAGGACTTAAAGACCCTTGGGGAACAGTGAAAAGGTGATTTCAACAATATCAGCTTGACTGAAGAAGGCTCTGTGCATCAAAAAGCCTGTTGTTGTTTTGTTGTTTTTTTTTTCCCAAATACTTTAAAATGTTTTTAATGCTCTAAAATTCACAGAAATGTGTATTTGTATCTAGGTTTTTATATGTATATATATGCACACACATTTAACCTGCCCTTAGAAATCCTGTCTGTGGTTATATCAACAGTAAATTAGCTCAAAAAGAACAAATTAGCTTTCAAAAGTTATTAAATATATTGTAAACCATTTTGTTTTAAATAGGTACTATACATATTAGGGAATATTTGTAGTATGACACATTTTCCAAAGGTTCTCAGTCCTTGAGTGCAGATCAGACTCTGCAAAAGGCTACCAAATGGAGGAAATTAAAAGTCCTCTATAGCCATACACAAATGGAAATCGGAAGGAGACATTTCAGACATTGCTACTATAGAAACAAAAAACATATTTAGAACATTTTGTCATAGGCACCGAAAAGCAAAACCTTAACAAAACACAAAGCAAAACAAAAATAAATGTTACACAGCAGCCCATCCCTTCAAACTTGGGCTTTGGACAACCTCATCATTCCACAGGGGACATGGTGATTTTGCAAACAGACAGAATCACAAGCAGTGCCAATGGCAAAGGAAAGAGAACATATTTCAAACTGAGGAGGGAAAACTAAACACACATACCCCTCCACTTCTGCCTGCTCCCTTCCCTGGCAAAGGCCCAGGTCAGCTGTGTCAGTGAACAGCAACAGCATTCCTGGTCTTCAGAAAACTCTGAAAGTAATCCAGAGACATATGTATATGTCTTGTCTCTCTCTCTTTTTGTGGTGTAAATCTGGTTATGTATTAACTACCTGACTGTTTTCTTGGATTTCTTCTTTTCCTTTCTCACTTTTTTTGCTTCTTCTCTCCGCTCAACTCACCGAGATCCAGAGGGAAGCACAAAGTGGAGCAGTAATGCCCCACTGACTCCCAGAGCAAATCTTAGACAAAAACCACTCATGGCACTCTCATTCATGGCAAGTGAGGAGCACTTGACTATGGCTGTGCATCGTTCAAAAGCACCATTGCCACCAACAAACTACTCAAGACAATTTACCAGTTCATCGATATTCAGCATTCTAAAAAAGCTTTCCCTGAGAACTTTGCAGTTGTCCTTCCTAAACCCTGAAGAACCACACCCAGAAAATGATCTTGTTTGTCAGCTATGCTGAGTGCTTCAGAGTGAATTTCAGAACAGAGCAAGGATCTCAGATCCACTGCTCCAAACAGACTGTTCCTCATAGCCTGAAAACTAGCCTTCCAGAATTGGAACTGATGACTGATTAGGTCAAGGCTTGCATTTCTACTGGTCATATCAAGTGCTGTGGCTGCTGATGCTCACAGTGATTACAGCAAGTGAGGAGGAGTAATCCATTACCTGTATCAAAACATTTTTGATCATGACAGACAGAAGTGCTCTCAGCATAGCACATGATTTATTTGCAGTGCTTTCTAATTTAGCCACTGAGACAAGTCAGTTACTGAGACTGAATATCAAGGATATCTTACAGGGATAGGTCAGCCTAGAGAAAGCAATTTTAATTTTTAGAAGGTAAAGCTTTTTGTGGGAAAAAAAAAATAAATCAGTGACAATTAAAATCTCTGTTCAGTATCTTGCTATTTTTCCCAGGCATCAAGAGACTTCTGCTAATACACAATTACATCAGGGACTCCTGCCATCTATTATCACTGTGTTCTTGCCTATCCAGACAGAACAGTTTAGGAGCTGTTCACCTATAATAGAATGGCTTAGGTTGGAAGGGACCTCAGAGATCATCTAATCCAACATCCCTGCCATGGGCAGGGATGGCTCTCAACTAGACTAGGTTGCTCAAGGCCTTATCCTAAAGTGGAGCTTTACAATGGGACCTAGACAGGTTAGATCAGTGGACCAGGCTTTATTGCATGGGGTTCAACAAGGCCAAGTGCCAGGTC
>VWZY01003720.1:1103552-1148857 GCA_013399075.1 Chloroceryle aenea | reverse complement strand
ATCCAACCTGGCCTTGAACACCTCCAGGGAGGGGGCATCCACAACTTCTCTGGGCAATCTATTCCAGAGTCTCACCACCCTCGTACTGAAGAACTTCTTCCTAAGATTCAGTCTAAACCTGTTCTCCTTCATGTATAAACATGTTATATGTTCATAAACCCCTTAAGTGCTTTCAGCAATTTTATCTGGTGTCTAAAGTTCTGGCTTTGGTAGGGCTTTATCAAATTTCAGCAGTTATAATTTAATATCAGAAAAATGCTAGTAATTGCAGTGTGTCTGTAAACATGTGTTAACTAAGCAGTACACGTGTAATTACATAAATAGTCTCTTCTGATGTGAAATGTGTTAGAATTCTCCCTCAAGGAATAAAAAAAAAAAAAAAGAAAAAAAGAGAAAAAAAAAAAAGAAAAGAGAAGAAAATGAATATTTCTTTAAGTCTGGTGGGAATACATGGAGTAAAAGGGCAATCAGACTCCCAATAGCAAATAGCAGTTACATCAATGACTTTTATGGTTGAAAAAAAAAAAAAAAGGTCTTTTTTTCCAGTTCCATTTTAAAATAAATTTCTATATTTTTATATTTTTTATTACCTATTAGTATATAATTCAGTGTCTTGGAAAATTTTGTAGCTATGAGACTGATGTTGACCTTCAGACTCTAAAATAGTAAGTACACCTGACTTTTGGGACTTCAGTGAAACCATTTAGTGGCATGGGCTACATTTTCTTTGGAAAGTATTGCTATAATATAAATTGTCTTGATTTTTTTTTTTTTTCTTTTTTAACCACATTGCATAATGTAAAAAAAGCAAAGTATGCGTTCAACATTTCAAATTGCCAATAATTGCATTTGACTTCATTTGAACTTCCATTCTCCATAAAATACCAATGTCTAACAAGGAAACACATGCAATTGACGTAAGCCCACAGACAGGCATTCTATTCCTCAGAAATATGAAAGGCTAAAAATGGGTCATCAGAATTCAACAGCAATGTTGCATCTTAACTCACCAGTTCAGGTCACACCTCTGTGTAAGAGGAAGATAACCTCTGTCCAACTAAAATTTTGCCTCTCTTATTGTACATTTTTGTGGAAGGTATTTTTCTTCATTTTACTTCCCAGAGTAGAGTTTATAACCTAGAATTTGATCTTTGATATTGGTCATATAATTTGTCTGCCACAAAGCTGTTAAATGGTAGCAGAATGGTCTAAACCTTTAGATCTTTCATGCCTTGCTTTTTTATGACATGCTGTTAGCACTGCATTCTGCAGAATTGTTTCATTTGTTTTAAGGATATCCAAATTGCTGTTGCATGGGACTATAGCTTTAATTTTCTAGGAACCTAAAGCAAACCTTTAATTGCTCTGCTTGCCTGGGTGAGGCAGACTGAACTGCTGCTCCAAAGGAAAACTTCCTTCCTTAGATACATCAGCATCTGTGAAAGAAAGAGATTTTACTTTCTATTGTACATGAGCCTGTATGTGTACAAGTTAAAGCGCACCTACTGTTTTGTTCCATGAAGTAAGACTTCCTAGATTTTGTGTGCTCCTCTAGTTTTTCTTGACATGGATAGTGATATGTAGTGATCACATCTTTAACTCTCTTGCAAAATCAATCCCAGCACAAACCTTTGCACGCCACTGTTAGCTCACCTACATTTTGGAAAAAAAAAAAGCAAATACTTAAAACATTTGATGTTTAGTCAGTATTTAATCAGAGACAAAAAATTACCTATCTAGCATAATGTAAAGTCTCTTTTTCTTACAGAAGTCATCAAAACCTCCTATAAATCTGCATGATGTATACCAGATTTTTCTTCCCAGTATTATAAATAAATTCTTCAAATAATTTCAAGGACCAGGTGAGGACTTTAAGCAGAAACTGGTTTGTTGGTCAGATGATCTAACTGTGTTTTTCTAAGTTTATGTTTCCTTTCTGACTACCCAGAAATGTTTCCCCTCTATGTATGATAATGTACATTTACCTGCAACTCCCAAGATCACTGTTCATTGCCTTTTGGAAGTGATGCTTCCTGGTGACCCTTGTACAGCAACCAGAAATTTTCATTTATTTTAAGGGATATATTGCATGTGTTTGTAGGAAGCTTTCTGGTTTTTAAGCTGAGATGAACATCCTGGTAGTTCACTACAATTAAGATTCTCGAGTTGTTCTGTGAATTCTTCCCTTGAGATTTCTCCCCTTCTTAACAGCATACTAAGGACTAAGGTTTCCCTAGGGTGAAACCTCCTTGGGATGAGAATTTCAAAGGCAGGTATCTTTAGCCTAGTTTAACTGCTTCAGGCAATTAACTTTTCTTCAGTCATGTCACAGTCTTTAAAATTCCTTTTCCTATTGATCTTTCTGCACCTAGAGGTCCACGGAAACAAGTTCAATCCTTCTGCCTTATACACATGTTAATACTTCTTGTGTGGTAGCAGCACCCATCTCTTTACCATAATTATGAAAAATTGTTTACTTGCAGGCTAAGAAGTTACAGTGGAATTTTCCATCAGGCTTGGAGACAGGAGACATTTTGCAACTTGAAAAACACACTGATAAAGCCTGTATAGATACATGAAAACTAAGAGTCTAAAAGAACCAAAAAAGGTGACTGTGATCAGCCAATTTAACTCCCTTGTAGCACAAGCTGAGCTGCTTTCTGCTGCCTGAGTGTATTTCTGAATCCGTGTTTGGGTTGGGACAACAAAGTCCAGAAAACAGCCCTGAAGGATGCTGCCTTCTAGCCCACAGACTTTGACCTCTAGAGTCAAGTTGTGGCTTACAGCAGTGTGGGTGTTACAAAAGGTAAACATGCATCCAGTATACATCCAGTACTACAGCAAAACAGAAGCGAAAAGGCCAGAAGGAAAGTGGCAGAATCTGAAAGAGACATTGCAAAGAGAAGAACATGGCTGACCAGTGGACACATATGAAAAATCCTTCCGGTTAAAGATGACAAAAATATTGCTGTCAAGGCCAGAAAGAAGGGAACTAGCAGTTAATCAAAGCATGAAGAAGGGCATGTATAGTAGGCTAGAAAGGCCAGATGGGTCAACATGTAAGATAGCCAGCAATGCGCAGTGGTTAACCAGCCACACACAAAATGGACCACATCTTCAAAGATGAAGAAACCCTCACTAGGAACTTCAGAGGAGGCTTTGCTCTAAAAAGGAAATCTGGAGTACTCTGGTTTATCATCTCTCAGGGATATGAGCACAAACATTCATCAGCTCCAGCTGGTCCTACTAGGCTCTCGAGTTTCTGAACACTGCAGCTGTGGGAGCCTGTGTGCAAGACTTGCTCTCTCTCGGGGAAGCTGTCTTCTTCCTTTTCTTGAAAGTCAAGTTAGAGATCCGACCAATTTTCTTTGATGAGAAGAAGTCTGCTGCCAAGTCCAGATGCTCCTGTAAGTGACCATGTTAGACTTGGATATGACAAAGCAGACTCCACTGGCCTCAATCTTTGCAGACTCCTGAGCACGGGTCTCGTATTCCAAGGGACCCCTGGGTTACTGCATATATATGGATGTGTCCATCTCATGTTTCACATTTGACAGCTTCATTTTTCTCCACATTTGCTCCTTTTCCCTTCAGTACAGTGACTCATGCACAGTATTCAAAATGATTTTCAAAGCTGCTAAGTTAAAAGAACAGTCCACAGCTTACCAAACCCTAACAGAGAAATTAGAGACAAGCTGATAAAATCAAAGACACATACTAAAGGTGTAAACACAGAACCCTCTGTGTGAAAGTACTTTTGAATAAAGAAGGCATGTTAGGAGAAAGATAAACTGCTCTCCTTATAGTGGATGGCCTGTTCTACTCTTCAGATTTTTTTTTTTCTTTTCAATACACTGAATTAAATTCACTTAGAGTACACACAAAGCTTTCCTTTTCTTTGGACACCAATGGGACAAAACTACAAGAAGCTCTGAACTGCAGTTCACATGTGGCACTGACAGAGCCATGTGCTCCCCAGAAAGCCCTGTTACTACTTATATGGCACACATCACTAAGGATATCAATGGGCTCTAACTAGCAGCATTTAATTCAGCCTCATAATACCCTTTAAGCTGAAGATTAGTTGCCTTCTATAAAACCCACATCACTGTTTGGCTCCAGGTCTCCAGAACACAGTTTTCAGATACATCAAGCATTTGCAAAGATGGGACAGATTAGTTTTGAGCTAGTGTTCTGAGAGCTAAACAGGTCATATGCTTCTGGAAAATGGAGCTGAAATCAACAGATGCTTTGTTCCGGGTTTGTTTTTGTTTGTTTTTTTTTTTTTATCCTAGGGTGCAAAGCGAAATAAAAAGCAGAGAAAGGTAATCTTGTGCCCTTTCTTCTGTGTACTGAGTGTCTTCTTCTTACCCACAGCCTGGGGGCCAAGGCACTTGTTTTGGTTATGTGCCACTAAAATCAAATTGCTTCAAAGTGACCTGAAAGAGGACAAAATTACAGACTCTGGAAGCCAAGGATAAGGAGCCTCATTTCAGCTTAAGCCACAAGCCCATTTTTCTTTTCTACATGTAATTGTATCTCATATGAAGGACGTCTCCTCTCGGAGACACTACACTCATTCAAGGCAGTAGTTTCACAGCTGAGGTGGTGCTGAATCTCTTTAAGCAATAGGGTTTCAGTTAAAGTAACGACAAAGTTTTTGGCACTTGAAGCAACACGACGTCAGTAAATCCAAGGACTCCAAATGTTTATTCAGAGAAATGTCATGGCAATAGCCTCTCTGACCACAGCTCCTCTGTGCTGCAGCATGCTTCAGGGGTTCTCCTCATCATGACCTTCTTATTTCTGCCACTCCTCTCCACTCCAGTCCCTAGAGGCTTGCAGCTTTGGCTGACTTATCCTCTTCTCTGTACTCTGAGACTTCATCACAGCTCCTTCAGTATTGCAGCTGTCCTGTTCCATGGCTCTGGACTGCTGCAGACCATATTTCAGGTAACAAGCTGCCTGCTTGATGAGTGATCTCAGCAC
Source organism: Chloroceryle aenea (assembly GCA_013399075.1). Classification (NCBI taxonomy): domain Eukaryota; kingdom Metazoa; phylum Chordata; class Aves; order Coraciiformes; family Cerylidae; genus Chloroceryle; species Chloroceryle aenea. The sequence goes on along the minus strand of VWZY01003720.1, from coordinate 1,143,868 downwards.
CCCACTGTAAGCTTCCTGGTGATGGGATACTTTCAAAGGGAAAGTTGGGCTGCCAAAGATTTTCGTCATCTCAGAAGACTCTTTGCTCACTGGGGAAATGGTACTGCCCAGCTGCCACTTAGATACAACGATGCTCTTTTGCTCTGATTTATGTAGTTTCCCATAGCCCTGACTACGATTCAGGTTACAAAATCCATTTTGTCTACATCAAATCTTATGTCAGATAGCTCAAAGCCAAGGGGACTTGATGCCATCTATTATAGACAAGAGGCTGGGATAAGCAAGGGCATGTTTTCCACATCTCTTTTGAATGGTCTAACAATCCAACAATACTCACATATAAAATTCTGGTTTATGACCATTTTCACATACAACTGTGTTACAGCTAACAGGTAAAGAACTGAATAGAACAGAATGCAATAGCATAGCATAGCAGAGAATAGGAATAGAACAGGACTATTTCAGTTGGAAGGGACCTACAAAGTTTATCTGTTTCACTGCCTGACCAGTTCAGGGCTGACCAAAAGCTAAAGCATATTGTTAAGGGCATTGTTCAGATGCTTCAAACACTGTCAGGCTTGGGGGATTGTCCACCTTACTAGGAAGCCTTTTCCAGTGTTTCACTGCTCTCTCAGTAAAGAAATACTTCCTGATGTCCAGTCTAAACCTCCCTTGCTGCAGTCTTGAACCATCCATGCACCCTACCACTGGATACCAGGGAAAAGAGATTAGCACCCCCCTCTCTACACCCTCTCCTCAGGAAGATGTAAAGAACAAAGGACTATAAAAATCATATTAGAGGCAAGCTAACGTGAACAGGAGCTGAAGCAACTTGTGAGAATTGTTTGAATAATTAGTTTGAGGCATACCACTTATTCTGGTAGTTCAATCTCACATTTTGTTTTCAGGGTGGCCTATTTTAGCTATAAGCAGTTCATTTTCTCTAAATGGGTCAGAGTTTTGCAACTACTGTTGTTCATGCATCGTCTGCTTTTCCACCTGATTGCCCAGTGAGACCTCAGAGGTGCAAATATATGATTCAGACAGGAAAGTGTAACTTCCAGTAACAGTAACTGATTCATCCTTTGAGCAAACATTTCCAAGAGACTTGGGAATCAAACTTGCAGCAGCTACAGTAATGGATGCCGTGTCTTTGGACACAGTTGATGAGGTAGTATGTTTCTTTTCTGATCTCACAATATATTCATCTTTACACATAAAACATATTTGGGCAGGTTTTTGCACTCACTTTCATAGAAAGCTCCTCTATGTCAAATTGGTATCAAACTGGGGGTGAGGGATGGGGAGGGTGATAGGAGGAGGTAATCAACCTACTAATTGTGTCTTGTGTCCTTCTGGTCTCAAATCAGACATTGCTCTTCCCATCTAGTGAGCCCACAACAAGACTTTTCAGGCACTGCTCTCCAAAACTGTGTAGCTGAGAGCACCCAGAGGCTTAACACACTGCTGGGGGTGTGTTTCTCTGCACTTCCCAGAGACTGCCTGTGAAACAGGCGTATAGAGGGGAGGAAAGCAAATCACTGACCCCAAGGCCTCCACACCAGCAACTATCACAGAGCAAATGGGCAGTCATTTTATGCCTAAACTATCCCATAGCCATTCCAAGCAGGCTTTTTCAGATCTGCTCGAGATGACTTTTTAGCCACAAAGTGCCTGTTCCTCAGCAGCTCTGCTCCCTTCTATCAGTTTTCCATGCAGCCCCAAGGTGGTGCTGGGTACAACAGCTGATATTAAAGGTGTAACACAATGTAAGGTCAGTTAATGGACAAAATATGGGAGATGCACAAACAGCACATTCTGGGTAATAAAAAAGGCACATCTTGTCCGCTAATTTGATCCACTTGCAGAAGAATCAGCTGATGTATGAGTATGAGAATCTTAAAATGTCTCATACCATTGATTAACAACCACAGTGTGATAGCTAAAATATGCAATCATCAGCTAAAACCTGCACAGCTCCTCTGGAGGAAGAAGGGTACCTACTTTTCTACTATTCCACTGGAAGCTTAAAATAACCTCTGCAAAGACCATATTACAAAAACAAAAATGAAACCATCATACAGCAAAACAAACATCTGGAGGACAAATGGCTAAACCTGACAACCGAGGCTTGATACTTTAGCAATGTCAAATGCCCTCAGCTCCTACCTGACTTCCTTTGGATGGTGATGTTGCAGCTCGGAAATGAGGGGCTCAGGAACACCAGCAGAATGGGCCAAATGTAGTGCTGGACTCCCAGGCACGCAGCTGGGATATCACTGATGGGAATGAGATGGGATGTCAGCCTTCTGCACAAGCTGAAGGAAAGGAGTGCAAGTGTCAGAAAAGAAGCTGTTTCTTTTCTTACTTGATTTAATACACAGAGTCTTTAAATCCAGGGCATCTTCTTAGGGAATAGATAAAAAGGAACAGTTAATGGCTCCAAGGACACTTTGGGCTATTATTCTTTCTATAGCTCGCTGCAATCCACAAAGCTGAATGAGTTAAAATAAAGGGATATGTTAAAAATATTGGATAACAGCAGATAGAGAAGATTTTTAAAAAATGCTTGTTTGGGAAGGAGGTTAAATGATCTTTTTGATTTCCCAGTTGTACTGCAAACTCTATTCTCAGCTCCACTTACCCCACCCACCCCACTTACCTACCCAAATACAGGAGAGAAGTATCAGTTCTCCATCATACTTGGTAAAAAGATAAAATTTTCTTGTTTGCTCTTAAAGAATATCTCTTTCCAGCCCACAGTTTCCTGAAAGCTATGTTAATTCCTCCAGGCTTCTTAAAATATGCTACAAAATTACTGTTTTATCTTAATTACTATCTCAGTTGGAGCCACCAACCTGCTATCTTCTTTGATTTTTATTGTCTCTGCAAATACAAATAAAACTGTACTTCACTGATTCTCTGCAACAAACTAGACAATACGTGCACCTGCCTCTTACATAAAAAAGAGAATTAACGGGCACAGTATTCGGAAAGTATTACTTTGCCAGAAATGGGAGTGCTGGGGCAGCATAACAATGATACACAGTCCTGTACCTACACTCTAGGGATTGCACAAAATTTGCTGGAATATGAAAAAAGTTAAGGTCACTGTGTGGAGCAAGTTGACTCATTCTATAGTACTGTGAATGACAGGAACATTTTAGTAAGTGCTCTTCTAAAGTTATAGAAAATTTCAGATTTATCTCAGTTTGGCTTCATAAAAACTGAAATTTGCAGAGTAAAAATAATTTTTAAAATCTTTATTTCTCCCTTTGACATGAAAAAAGTTGAAAGACCACAAAAGAACCTGAGGTTTCCTGGAGGTGTGACTCAATTTTTCACCTTACCTAATACATACATTTCTTCACTATGCCAAACTTTCACCTCCACTGCACAATAAAGCCTTACTAATGTTGTTTCTGTCTGTGAGTTTTATACTGCTTTCCCCAAAATGGATTAAATAAGTAATTTTTGTTGTGATGGACATCAAAATCAATGTGCCTTATCATCTCTGAAGGCTTGCTGGCTGGGAATGCTCAGTCCTCAGCTCTCATGAAAATCCTCCTAGCTTTTATGGTCCACTACATCCATCTCCAGTGGTGAGGAAAAGTTTCTTCAGTCACATTTTTTGTAAGACCCTTCTCCTAATAATTTTTAGCCCACTGGTCAATATCAGTCAGAATGGAAAGACAGGTGGCTTCCTGAAGAGGTGAAGATTCTGCCAGTTCTGTGAAACTGAAAGCTATTTTTATCCCTAATAAGACTGGCAAAATTCAGTGCTTTGCAGGATTAATCAACATGCAGATTCATGCAGTAATACATAAAGAGAACATGGGGAAGAACTTCTGTTTGCATGTGTACCTGCACAGAAGGTCCAGAGATAAAGAGAGATGAATGGCAAGTGGCATTCGGGACTCTGGAAGGCTACAAACTGTAGCAGTGAGAGATGGCCATGAAGCCTTAGTGGTGTGTGGGAGCTATTTTGGAGGGCATAAGATTATATAGCACTCAGGACACAAACCTGTAGAACATCAAGCTTCATGGAGATGCATTTCATGCAGTCAGAGAAACCCCATTCGTGCTCCATGTGTTATTGCTATTTTTGACACACCCATGTTATAAGAGCATAGCTGAATGGCATTAAGTGACAAAACATCTGGGTTGTGCTATCTGTAGTGTTATCCTCTGCACTTCTGTCACGGGGCAACTACTTGGTCAGCTGCTGTCTGTGTGGCTTGAGCAGGCATCCATCTAGGACAAACATTATGTTGGGTAACAATCCCCTAGTGCCAGGGGAACATGTGAGAACTTCCCACTTTCTTTCCTAGTAGGATCTGAAGTAAAAGCAGTAAGGGCAATTCACTGGAAGAAAAGGCTTCCTTTAGCTGAGAACTCAAAAAGTGTAAAACTGGTATGAAACACTATGAAAACAGAATGGTGAGTCAGTCCACTTTGACCAAACAACAGTGACTGTAAAAGGTCCTCTTGTTTTCAGGGGCCCAGGAAATGGTCCTTTTCTGATACCTTTGTGTGGTTACCCTAGTAACACACTGTGTGCAGTTTTCAGGCAGTCTAAGAGTCTACAGATGCATCAGATCCATTTTCCCACCTATTAATAGTACTATTCTTTCCTGCCAGTCAGAGGAATTTATGTTTTTGTTTGGTAGAGAGCGAAACGTTAATCACTTTCACTATTATGCTGTCACAGAAGTCAACTGGAATTATTACAGAATGATAAATTAGAGGTAAATTATACTTTTTTTTTCCTTGGATTGTATTTGCTTCCAATATTTTTGCCAGGACTAGTTTAAGGAATCCACAAATTTCAAGGGATGCTTGCCAAGATAGATTGTGTCTTTCTGATGATTTGCTCACTGGAGCATTTCTCTCTTCAGTAGTATTGGGATAATGACTATGACCTGGATTTCACAGAAGGAAGATTTACAAGGAGAGGTAGTACCTTACTAGACAGTAATATAGCTGAAGACAGGAGATGAGAGTTCAAGGGTACAACCCTGATATCAAACCGAATTTCACAGTGCTGCATCTGCAATCTGAGGGGCAAACTCTCCTGCCACAGACAGGCACAGACAAGGGGCAAATGAAGAAGTTCTCTTAAAGAGTCAGCAGAAGTTATAATCCCCACCATGGTAGATATCAGTGCCTGAACAAGCTTTCCTTCTTCTTACAGAGGGAAAGAACTGAGGTCCTACAAAAAGTCTGGGGTCTTCCACTCAGGCATATTCTCAGTTAGCATGTTTATACTTCAACTGCCCTTTAAAGGAGCCACAAAATTACAGAACACCCCTCCTTCCAGTAGCTTAGTACACACCTACAAGCCAGCATCAGTAGTGATCTGTCATACTCGTTTTATCATAACTACCCACTTACTACAGAAATTCAAGAAAGAAGCCTTTCATTTGCCAGCCATGTCTGATGATCTGTGTGGTGACCTGTCTCTTTAGCCCAGTGTACACTAAACCCACTGCTTTCACATTCTGGGCCCTGTCCTTGACTCAGCTGTAATATCAATGGTTCTCCCAGTCATTAGTGTGTGGTTCCTTAATGAGCAAGTAAACAATTTTGTCACATTAACAACATTTTTACAAGATACGCAGCTTGCAAAAGCACTAACATTAACAGAAACAGCCTTCTATCAACCCTATGCTTTTGACAAAAAAAAAGCTCAGTGTGTTTATTAGAAAGATTTGCAGTACATTATCTAAGGATTGCTAATTGCTAACTAAGCTTGAGGCATGAATCAAAACTTCAAGCTATAATTTTCAGTCTGAAATGCATTAGGCTTTTCAACAAAGCTTAACTGCTGCAGCAAGGTAAGAGAGGTGATTTCCTTACCAAAATCAACCCAGGTTCTTTAATATTGCGTGAGTATTAAAATTCAGCTTCTTACCTTTGCTGTAAATGTACATGTCTGTAGCTTCAATTAGTCCTGTCTTGACTGAATAGCAAAGGTCTACTCACATTTCCATTTCAATCAACAGGGGAAAATTGCTTCCACCTTCTTAAATTTGAACTTGAATTCTGTGGAAAGAAAGACAGAAAGAAACATAATTTCCATGGGTCAAGGGGATTTGCACACCTCTGTAAAAGCTGAGAAATGCTTTTTCATAGCATAAGGAAAGCCATAATCTTTGGGATAAGCTGTTTTGGTCACTACAAGAGCTGTGTTTCTTCTCCTACCTAGTGAATTCTAAGCTAATTGAAGCATTTCTCATCAGGCATCTGCCCACTTCCTTGCTCAGAAAGCCTCATAACTTTTTGGTTTTGTCCCAGCTTTGTTATGGCAAATGCATCCATGATAATAACTATTTTGCTAACCTTGCATCTTCCTAATTTTGAGATAGTGAGGATATGTGGAGAAAAAAAGTCAGAGTTTAAAATTTCATAATTAAGAATACCAAAATAAAGAATAATTGTTTCAATGCTTATGGCAGATAAGGAAGTGGCAACTCCAAAATCCAGTCTACATGCAAAGTTCTTTCATGCAATTATGTTGACATGCAAAGTCTCCTGCAAAGATCTTTCAAAGGTGTTTTAATTTTTAATAAGAAAGATTGAATCATATCACTTAACAATTTTTTTCATGGCAGAAATCTGATTTATTGAACTTGGTATGCTACTGATGATGATCAAGACTCAAATAAAATGCTAAAGGAACATATTCATTGCATTGTGGATTTGGGATGAACTTCTATTTTCTGGCTTCCACAGGGTCAGGTGTATGATTTCAGGGAAAAAAAAAAGTCTCTGTGACATTAAAGTTCATATTTAGACTCAGCTAAGTCTTTTTCAGACTGCAGGATTTCTATTTCTTCCTTTCTAAGCTATTCCTTCCCTCTAGCTACAGCAGCTATTTATTTGTGAGTTACTTTACATCTCTTCCATTTTATAAGGCACTTCACTTTGACAGCACTGGAAAAAATGCAGCATTGCTTTCTAAATTTAGTAGAAGAAAAAAACAAAACAAAACAAAAACCCAGATTGTTTGCTGGTCTCTCTGTTTCTGTTCTTCTGTTCCAAACTATTCTCCATAAGTTCCTGTCTATCGCCTTTTGTAAATAACATCTGCTTTTCAAACTCCCTGTCTGCTAATTAGTCTGAATCATTTGTAAGACTACAGTACTTATTTGGAAATGTACAAATCAAATGCTAATGGGTAGTAACAAGAATTTCCCACTCGCTCAGCATTTACATTAATTTCCACATTAGAACTATGTAAAAAACCCCAAACTTAGAAAAGTTGCTGGGGGTGTGGGGGTGGGGGGAAGCAGTTTCAAGATAATGCATTTGATCTGACACTGCCAAATACCTTCAATTTTAAGAAATTTTTTTCTGGTCATATTGATTTATCAATTGTCCTTCTTATCTTTTCTCTAACAGATCAACTTGCTTGGGGATGTCTCCCCTCTGCTATCAAGAACTTCTACTCACAACTCTTTTTCTCAAAGGAATGTCTCAACTCCAGGCTGCCAAGTAATCTCCACTCAGTTGCATTCTGTCTCCATGACTATTCAGAAATTTAATCCAAAACAAAATTGTGCAGACCAGCTCCTTCAATAGAGATTGAAGAAAGGAAGTCCTTAAGTACTTATTTCCTAATTATTAAGGACTTGCTATTAAGAGATAGGAGACAAATATAAATCTACTTTTCCCATGGCAGAATATTTTGGCTTTGAACCAAAAACATCTACCTTCACAAGGTAAGCTTCCTGAACAACACAGAATCTTGATGATAAACCCTAAGAACTGATAAATCCATCCCTAATGGCCTTCCATCAGTAAGTTCCTTAGCTGAATTAAGCACAGTGAAGGATAAACCAGAAAAATTAACATGCTACTTTGGTAAAGACTTATCAAATAAATTTCTCAAGAGCCAGCTGGAAACAGAACCATGAGCCAGAGCCATGTCAGAGAGGATTCTGCACAGCTTTGTTCTTGGATGTATGCTTTTTAATATGTTTTATGAATGATTCAGAGAAATATGTGAGCACTATCTGTGGAAAAGAAACAACCAAACAAATCCCCAAATTTGGCTGTAAATTTGGCTCAGCCACCATATTGATATTGCCAGAACAGACAACTGCTGGATCCCCATCCCTCTGAAATTTTAGGGAGACAATCAGTATTTTAGGCAAATCCTTGAAAGCTGGAACAAGTTCTGGTCTCTCAGGTGCATTGGTGTCTCTTCTGGAAAAACATAATCTTTCTGAATCTCCCCTTCTGGCTTACAGTTTTATTGCTCAAGAGACACACAGGCAATGCTGCCAGTTGTGTACAGGAGGCAGTAATAGACAAAGGCAGTACAAATTATTTGAAAGCAACATCTTTAATGCTTCTTTCGAAAAGGAGGAGTCCGGGGGTGTGTGTGTGTGTGTGTTGCAATTCTCATTCCTCACCTCTGGCAACTGAAAATAGCTCAGCTGCTGCCAACTTATGATTACCCAAGCCCTCAAACAGGTAATTTCACTGCTAGAACGATTCCTTGACACCAGAGCAAAAGAACAGACATAAAGAGTTCAGACCAAGAGTCCATTTAATGCAGCATTCTAACTCTGACACAGCCATGAGTGGCTACCAAGGGAAGGAGAAGAACAAGGTATATACACTCCTTTTCCTTAGTGTTTCCTTAAATTTCAGCTCTTTTTCCTAAATGTAATTTCCTAAAGTTCCTTACATGTTCTTCTTACAAGTTTTCCTAAACCTAGTATCATCTGTCTATTTTTTAAACCTCAAAAGGTTTCAAGTGGAATACACTTCCAAGTATTCATCAAGTTCACTCAAAACTCTGTACATTTACAGCAGCCTTCATCAAGATCTTCAGGTCTGCTATGAATCACTTCCCTGAGATGGGAATGCAATGCAATGCAAACACTTCAGAGCCAGCTTTAAACCTGTTTGTGTAGGTGCTGAAAGAAGTTCAGCTACAGCCTGTGCTCCTGACTTGATCATTCACAGAGCTTCCCCAGTGAGTTCTGCAGCTCTTTTGAAGCTTTACAGTGCTGCAGCGACCACTGCTTCCAGATCACAGCTTGGGTCTGTGGACACCGCACTACAGCTATACTGACTGCAAATACAGTTCTTGTCTCCAACAGCTTACTCCTACTTAAAACTGGTAAAGAACCATAGATTTCCTACTGGGATACACTCCATAGTGGTGGAAGTTCCACACTGACATAACAAGGAGCAAGAATGATCTGCTAGAACCATTGTCCCGAAGCACTTAATGAGCAAGGGCCAAGAGCTAAATTCCCACCCTATTGTCCCCAGTGGTACATTTGAGAGTAGTCTGACACCAAATTAGAAACCCTCCAACTGCAGTGTAGCAGTCTGCTGTTATGGATCCCATTTTGCATCTTCCTCAGTCAGTACAGCTTGAGCTCAGATCATCTCCTTGCTCACAAAAGTCTCTAGCTGAGTCACTTACCAATTTCACCCAGTCTGTGCTATTTCTATCTACATTTGTCATGTTTATGGTATTATGTTTACTACTTAATGCTCATACAAAGCTAGGTAAGTAGAAAGTGCTGTCTAACTGCTAAATATTGTTATTTACCCAGTTCCTAAAATCTCCAAGGCAGCAAACACACCTACAGGAGGCAGATTGCTATGCCTGTCCTCCAGGACTCTAGACAGAGGGGCAGTTACACTGGGGCAACTGCCACGGCTAGCTGACATAACCAAAGGCAGGGTCACATCCTGCACCTTCAGCTTTATTATGGTGATGTGGGCAGTCCTTTAATGAAAGCCATGCGCCTGAAAGGGCTGCCCAGAACCCCAGTGCCATGCTGCCTGCACCAGCTGCAGACAGGAGGGCAGCTTCCGTTGTCTTGCTGGGTCCCTGCAGGCTCCTGTTGCCTCCCTGGCAGAACACCTCTGGCACCTGAGCCAGCACTGTTTGGCATGTGGAGAGTCTATTTAAGGTGCCATATAAATGATTCATAGGAACACATGCCTTATTAGTTCAAGAAAGAATGAAGGATTTCTGTTCACTGTGGTATATTAAGTGATAGTAATGGATCTCAATTACTTGAAAGACCTCTAATTAATTTCTATATTGGCAATGTCTGAGTTAAGAAGTCGGTCAAGAGATTAACTTCTGTTCTCTCATTGTTGCTCAGCCTTTCGTTACCAATTTCCATGAGCTGGGCAAAGCTGGAGAAATCAAAAACCTAAAGAGAAAAAATATATATCTGAAATAGCTATTTTCATTATCACCCCTCACTAGTTGACAAGAGATACTGTAACATGGAAAAGTAACAGGGAGGGAAAGGTTTTGTTGTCTAAAAGATACCTTCCTCGATCTGACACAATGCTCCTGATCTATTCAGTTGCTTCCCTCCTTAGACTCCTTCTCCATTTTGTGCGCTCATTCTTTTTCAACTTCCTTCTGAACTGTTCTCCTCTGCTGCTGACAGGAGAGTTCTAAGTCATACTCATGAGTTAGATATTTCCTGATATTCCTGTGCCTAAACCCAACTTTTCCTCTAGTTTTCTGAAAAAACCCAAAATGCCAAGCTTGGGCTACAAAGCAAGCTGTACACTGAACCTCTTTGTATGCACTGTTTATTACAGAAGCATATATCAACCCAGGGATGACAAGTGAAGCACTTTCAACTGGCACATTTTCATTCTACATTACTGAAGTACTTACATCCTGCTTCTAAGTATATATTACTCTATACAGGGTATGTCCATAATATACACTTACAGTGTAAGCACCAGGACTATAATTTTTAAACAGTGGTTGAAATCTTCAGTCACTAATATGGTTTTGGCAACATACTGCCATTCATTTTTCATACGACTAATTCTGTATGACTTAAATGCTTTCAGTTTAAAAAATTGTTTTCTCACGAGTTCAATAGTTACATCTTGGACATCTTCTGCACCATCTAAATTGACGGATGATATCTCACCAAGATCCAGGAAATCTGGATAGCTGCACAATGTAATAATGAGAGTTAAAAAATGCTCAGCTAATAGAAAGAGATAGGTTGAGAGCTACATTAAGCTCAGGCCTGAACCTTTAGCTTCAGTGAAGGTCTGATACTTGCTGTTACAAAATGTTCCTTAAAGGACAACTCAGGAATGAGGAAACAATAAACAACTAAATTAACTAATTGAAGTTTTCTGAGTCTGCACTGTCGTCATAAGCACAGAGTAGCAACCCCACAACTTCCCACATATCATTTGGTTAGAATAGTCTTCCATTTTGCAAATACCTCTTAAGATGATCTCAGCCTAGGCTAAAGACCCCTGCTGACTTGCATTACAAGAAATCTCAAGGGACACAAGCCTTGCTGGGCACAAAGCACAGGTACTCTTTGGCCAGCAGTTCAGGAGATGCAGCCATCATTCTTTCCCATATCCCATCTGCTGTGTTAGGACCTCCATCTTGTTTGTCAGTCAGCTTACCCTCACCTCCTACATTTTTGCTTCACAAAAGCAATGCAGTGAAAACAAATGACCCAAACCAGCGAGCCACTTAATAAGCTCTTGATTGGTGCATGTCAAGAAGTCCATGCTGGGCATCTCCATCAGGATTCTGCACCAGGCCCTCTGCAGCCATTGCTGTGGAGCAAAGAGGAATGCTGAAGAGAATCACAGTCTTGTACAGGGACCATCCCAGCAATACCCACACCACAATAAAAGCACTTCTCAGACTATAAGGATGGGGGCAACAGGATGCAGAATGACTTAGGAATTCCTGATATATACCTTGCAGGAGTCATCTGGGGTATTTTTGGTGTATCTTAAAACTTTTTTTTTTTTTTAATTTGCGTTTATAACCAGCTTTATTACAAAGTCTAAATTTAGTCTGCTTTCTTGCTGGCTAAAAAAAGTTTGGTTTCTTATATTCCAAAGCTTTATATTTTAAGCAGAAAAAAAAAAAAAAAAAAGAGATAACTTTACAACTCTTCTGATCAAGTTTGAAGGTTGGGTCTTTTCTTAAGTCAGCATAGTACAGAGATTGACTGGGAAGAAGGAAAACAACCTCTGAAATGGTTTTCTAAGGCAGAATTAAGAACAAGAGAAATCTACTCCAATGCTGTTCTTAATAGTGCACCTGGCGAGTCAGCGTATTTAGAAGTCCTTCTAGATTATGGCAGCTCTTCTACTTTTATGTTTTGATCCTACTTTGATTCAGCTTTCTTTAGGTACAAACACTATAAACTTGAAAGTCAACCTGAGGTCAAGTTCTGATGACAGCAGTGTCTACATTAAGAAAGAATAATGAAGTAATGTGTTAGAATGCTGTGAGACATAAACTGAGAGTTTAGATGGTCATGCTCCTGCTTATTGTGCCTCCCTGAAGGCTAAAAAGGGGGCAAGACCTTGCAGAACAGAAGTCATAGCTCCAAACTGAGATCTGATAAAAACACAAAGTGGAAAGCAGAATAAAAATCTATTGCCCTTAGTAAAAGGTTCAATAAGGAGTTGTAACTCAAGGAACCAGAAACACTATTTTTGGAATAACAAAACCTAATAAACTTCACCAGGAGGGAAGAGTTTTAAAGCAAACTGAACAGTCATTTCTTGCCTTGCAAATATTAGAAAGGAAATCGGATCCATTCATTTGGAAGCAACTACTACTGTAAAGGAGCAGGGGGTTTGCCTGGCTTTTATTTTAAAGCCTGAGTCACACTAATCAGTCCCAGCTATGATACAGGGGGGGAAAAAAAAAGAAAAAAAAATTTGAAACACTTTCCATATGGTTCTCTCTGTAAACAGCAATATTTCTGAAAGAATTTTTGTATAAAGAATTCCAGTGAGTAAGCAGAATAGTCTGAATTTAGTTTCTAAAAAGCACTTTTCAGAATTATTTAAAACATATGGAAGAGCTGCTCTTTTGGTTAAACAAAATTCCTGAATCTGAGATTCAGTTCTATGCCTGAAATAGTTCTTGGTCAATTTTCAAATAATTTTTAATTTTCCTGCTTCATCATTTCTGACTCTGAGTTACAGATCCTTAGAACATATTGTTTCTTCAAGACTAACCATTGCTGGAGCAAACAAGGTAAAATTCCCAGTTCTGAAACTTCTCAGGAAGTAGAGAGTTCAAAACAAAATTTTAACGCCCTAAAGGGTACCTGTATAATTTGGCTGTTACATACAGTATTGCCAGAATCTGAATATCATTCTTATTTGTTCAGACAAATTTTGTAGCTCACATTAAACTGCAATTGATATAAATAAGCTTGCCTGACACCAGCAGTATTTATAAGTGTGCTTAATACTCAGTCTCATAAACCACATCTACAAGCCCTCCCTGATAAGACTTCCACAATTTTGCATCTATCTTCTGCAGTCAAAGGAAAATATCTATAGGTCAATTATTCAACAACCTTAAGTCACAGAAATGTACAGAAAGCTTTGAGGTTTGAGTCCTTCCTGCTTCAGGAATTAAACCCTTTTGTGAGTTCATAAATAACTAAGGAAGGCAGCAGGTTTATGCACTATTATTACTATCATCTTATTTAAATTCACAATTTCTTTCAAGTCTGTTTCCCTGTGCTCAAACTTCAACAGCAAACAGGTTTACCTCCCTCATGGTGCACTGTTCATAAGACCACTGTGCAAAACAGAATCTCTGAAAGAAGAGTCTGTGGACCAAGTGGAGACAGATCCCCTGAATCAGCTATTTGGCTCTGTTCTTTGTCTCTGGATGCTGCCTGTGAATTGAAAGATCAGAGAGACTTTCATACTGCTATTCCAGGTAGGCCATTGCTGTAATTGCCATCAGGGAAATGTTGTAATCTCACATGGGAGAGGCTATAAATAATCTTGAATGGGTTCTGAAGTATCCAGCAGACAATTTGTTTATTAAGACATGAGCTGCACTGTGAGCCACACGTAAGCAAGTCTTGTTAGGTTGCTCATGAACCATTAAGAATTTTTCTTATTTTAAAAGGTGATGCCATCACTAAGAATAGACAATGTTGCCTCTTTTTACATCAGGCTGTATAATAGCTAATATATCTAATACACCAAAGGGCAGATGTGTGGGGCAACCTGACTTAGTTCAGATTCAAAAACTCAAGATCTAAATACTGTCTGAGGCCTGTAAGTGAGGTTGCACACATTTCAAAAGCTTGCTTTTTTATTTTTCTGCTTCTCTTCCTATGCAGATACATCCTTCAAGATTGTGTTTAAAAAAGCGTATATCTGATATAGGGTTTACTGGTGTTACTATGCCACCATTAGGATCAACCAAGACAATCTGAGACCTGCACTGGCTTGAGACTGTGAGGTCCGTTACTTTTGGCATCAGGGAAGACCAGACATGCCCTCAGCCAGTACAAAGAGCCTCTACTAACTGTTCGAGGGCTCCATACTCATCATGTCAGGGCTCTGCATGTACAGGGAGTACAGACAGTAGGAAAGCCTTGGGAAGATTGCCTAAAGGGTCTAGGAGAAGTGCAGCAGCCAAGAGGGCACTGAAATAACCAGCAGCAGATAGCCACAGACTGCACAAACTCAGGACTGAAGGAAAATGATGAGCAGGAGACCAAGAGACAACAAAGTTCTTACACAGCCACTGCTCTGAAAGGATGTTAGAAGAGTGAATTCAGGACTTAAAATCAGGCTGTCTCTCCTCGGACAAGTTTTTCAGGGTCAGAAGTCTGTCCCTCACACCTGCACCAGACACTGGACTACCATGCATGGCTTCCCATCCTCCTTTTCTTCCCTGGTCAAGTGAGCAAAGCTAAGCACTGCTTTCTCCTATCACTGTATTAAGAAACATAGTAGACAGAAAGGAAAAACAGTCTCAGCTGCAAAATTCCCTCCTTAGTCATAGGTATGAAAAAGTGCTTCACTGTAGACAGGAAAAGTGAACACCCATTCTCCTCCCTTTTACCTCCTCCTGGGACACTGGGCTCAGTTAATGGAAATATCAGGAGAATGTCTTCTTGGAATTTAAATGGCATATTTTTACAAGGAATTGGGAGGAAAAAAAAAACAAAAACAAAAAACCAACAGATTTCACAAACTTCAAAACTTCATTGCTTCTATTATTTAAAAATTTGGTTACAATGTGTATGTACTCTATAGCTCTAAGGAGACAGATACTATATCCAGTACCCCAAAGCCCTAATTATCAATATTGTATGCTCCCAGCATCTCTGTATTTGTACATAAAACCAAACTGCAATATCCACTGAGGAAAATTCTTCCCTTGTTCATACTGGTACAACTGTTCTCATCCTAAAAGTAACTGGGATCCATGTTCAACTTGCTCTGCTTTCATATAAAGTTTTATGTCTTTCTTAAGCACACATTTTATTACTAGATCTCTTATTTCCATCTGTTCATACCAACTCACACAAAAGTCTCTCTTTAGGGCATTCTATAACCAAACTAATGAGATGAATGCAAATTACAGCAGCCATTCCTTCTACCCCAGCCTTCTCAATGCAAAGGCCTGTATGTGTAGGAGCTACGTATTTTGTTGATTTAAATAAAATATTTGTGTTTCTTCCAAGACATACACTATGGAAATTTTGCTTGTTACTTTGAATATACTCACAGATACATATTTTTTAATTAAAAGCTTAGTGACAAGTGGTAGACTTTTGATGGTATTAAGTGGCTTCTTCACAGCAGCTCCTTGGGGTCAGCTCATACTGTAATCCTGAGGCTGGTATGTGTGACTGACCATTGCTGATTTGCATTTCCAAGCTGTATGACTAATACATATTAGTTTGTATGACTAATACATATTAGTTTGCACAACCACTTACTTACAGAGCTGAGCAGTGTCTAGTGATGTGTGTTTTTCTAGAAGCAAGGGCTGTGACTGCACTTGGTTTTGCATCATGCTGATTTCTCCTAAACACTCCTTTGCAAGGGCTGCAATGTAATGGCCCACAGGTTGTCAGAAAGGAAGTCCCAGAAATTACTAATCACCAGGCTTTTACCAGAGGTAAAAAGCTGCAGCCAGGGAAAGTGATATTTAGGATGTTTCATTTGAGGTACAGTATGTTCTCAATTGTTCTTCAGCTGTAACATCCACATATTGCCACTCATTGGGAGAAGCAGTTACTGATGCTAATGAGATGCCCTTAGCAATCTACAATTCCCTTTCTTCATCAGAACAATACCCCTTGACCTAAATGTTCCCTTTTCTTCTGGCAAAATGTTTAGAGTATAAGCAAATAGGTATCTATCCACCTTTTTTGTTTTATCAATCTGAACAGCATAAAAAACCAAGTAGCAAACAGGCAACTAGTTAAATTCTTCCTTGGAATAGTAGCAGCACAACCTTTTTATAAGCCACATGCTTCTAGACAGGCTACTCCACTTTCTGATTCTTTAGCCTCCCTCCTTTCTTCTACTTTTAATATACAGTTCATTAAATACTGGAATTAATTATCTCCACTTCAATATCCATCAAAGCACTCCTGCTTCTATGGAAGACAAGGATGCAAAGTTACTAGGCAAGCCTAAAGGAAAAATGCACCCATTGGATTCTTACAAGCAGGCTAAATGTTCACAGGATAAAATGAATAAAACTGGAACATTTATTTGAAAATGTATTTTCTCAAAGCTGTTGTCTCTGAGTGGTGCTAGTGTTACCTTTCTTGATGATGAACATATTTTAAGAGCATTTTTCTGCTAACAAATATACATTCTGAGAGGTAACCATATGTTTAAGTGCTCCACAGAGCCATGGTCTGAAAGAGGAAAGGTTCTTATGGAAAGTGTGCCAAGACAAAATCCTGGCCCACAGAAGTCAATAAGAATTTTGCTTTTGATTTTAATAAAGCCAGGATTTCACTCAAGGGAACTGCAGAAGGGTCAATCTATTTAGAGAAAAAAATAAAAGCATGCAGATGTCTCACAATATTATGAGTTCTAAATCAGAAATTGGTGCAGCACTGTGAGAACTTTTCTCACTCGCTTTACTGCATGAAATAGGATGCCTCATTTTTAACTAAAAGGTTTTTTTTCCCCAATAAAAATAATATAAAATAATGTATTGGAGAAGAAATGCAGGTCTACTGTATTGTGAGACTTATCAATACCTGTTGCATCTTACAGGCTAATCCTTCTGGAGGGTTAGAATTTTATTTATTTTTTTTTTTTTATGTTGACAACATTTAATTCTACTTTACAGATTTATACCAGATTAAAAAGAGGACAATGAATTTCTGGGAATGATAATACAGGTTTTGTTGTTTTGTAGGATTCACTAGCACTCACAGGTATGCGTGTCTGCAAGGCTAGTCAGAGGTATGAATGGCCATTTTCACTCAGCTGTCTTAAAAAATGGACACATGCTTTCAGTTAAAACCAAGTTATATACGAATTTCAGAAGCCAGGGGAATTTTAATCACCATCCTATTATAATTCATTTGCATTCAACCTCTTTTTCTCCTCCCAATCCCTTCTAGACACTGCTTTCTGTTGTGCACAGACAATATCCCGTTGGGATGCTGACATTCTGCCATATCTTTGCTTAGAAGTGTCCACAAGGAGAATATAATTCCTGCCAAATTAGACAATGTTACAGTCAAGGAAACTTCATGCATTTAATATGGCTTGTATTTCAGTTAGTGTCTCTTGGTGACTCCTTCCTGATAAGAATGTGTATTGAAATAGTGCACAGTAACCTCACCATCACCACCCAGCATTTTGCTTGAGAAATCCAGCACTGCAAGCCCAGGCTCTTTGACTCCCTCAGTATCAAGCTTCTTTTTGACACTGCAATCTGTCATTGTCAGCCTACAAGGAGAGGCTGACAACAAACCATGTAGTAAGTAATCAACCCACAAATACTTCTACATCCTTTCCCACTCTAATTGCAAACCTTTGAGCTTGAAAATGATCTCAGTTACATCAGCATAAATCCTGGGTAGAGCCATCAAACTATGTAATTCCCAGCAATTATTTTAAGGATAATGGAACCAGATTCCAGTCCAATGAATCCTAAAAGCCAGAAGAAACTTGATACAGTATCACTTAATTTCATGAGCCAAAATCCAAGTGGGCAGAAGCTCTAACTGACCCTCAGTGTATACTCTCATCATGAGTAAATTACAGAATGTTACTCATCATGAGTAAATTACAGAATGTTACTATTAACTTTCTCACCAGTGTTGTAAATACCTTTTTTTTTTTAATTTGGAATCAGCTGAGTGTAATTACTGTATAATCACCAGAAACAAGTGCTTTCCTTTGACAAGTGTTGTTTACGTAATTACAAATTAATAAGACGCATACCTGTGCTGTAGCACAAAGCAACACTCCCTAGATCTATTTGTGTATCCAAAACACTAAGGGGCTGAGGAGCTATCTCATTCCAGACCAAAGGATACAGCTGAGTAGTTTAATCACTACAGTGCCCATGATAAATACTTGCAAAAGAAATTTTATTTATTTATTTTTGAGGAAGGAGTTCAGTTCCTAACTACCAAAGCAACTCTGACAAAAAGCAGAAACGTCTTTGAAACAGGATTTCCCTTTTAATTGGTTTGTCCCAGGCTTGCTACCAACCTCCACAACCTTAGTGAGCATTAACAGAACTTCCAGGGGACAAATGTGAAAAGTTGTCAAGTGCATCTCAGTACTGAGATGTAGTAAGCAAAACAGCATCGGTACCTCTCAATTGGCCTCAAATCTGAAGGGGTGGGAGAAATCCTGAATGAAAAAGTCAGCCTGCAGTAGTACCACCCTTTGTCCTGAAGAATGATCAGTACCTCAGAGAAGTTTGCTGTCTTCTTCCTCCTTCCTGCTCAGCGAAACAACCAGCTTGCCCAGCAGGGCCTCAACACATGCCATTTATGCAGAAACAAAGCAATCCCGGAGAAGAGCTACAAGGTTTTAACCAAAAATGAAGAAACAACTGCCTAGAATGTGTTTATACATGAGACTGTCCAAGATGAATGTGCCATCAGGGGAAACTGCTATCTTCCTCAAGGCACCCTTGCATCAATCGGTCTGTCATGAGATAGAGGGAGCTGAACTCCTGTCCCTATTTCTGGTCTCGTTTGAAAGAACACTGCTGTGGTTTCAGGCCCTGACTCTTCTCTTCTCTGAGGTGGAATTTCAGTTCCAGGGCAAGAACCTAAAAACTATCCACACATGTAATCTACAAGGCTCACCTACCTATGCCTCCTCTTTCCATACAGGGATTCCCAACCATTCTGTTGAAGACATAATATATTTTAAATGCAACAGAGAGAGATCAGTACACCAGGAAAAAGAAAATTCCAACCATGCAACAATGGATTCCTGCTCATATTATCTAAGGCTTTGACAAGATCCTCTTACACCACTATGCCTGTAGTTTAGGGGACTGATTATGACATCTAAGTCTCTGCTTCTCCTTCAGTCTTTTGACCAGTCCCTCTCAAAGTTGGTACACAAAAGTAGAAGCACCCAAAATAAAACAAATCCCTAATTATTCTCCTAATTTTTACATGAGGGTAGCAATTAGTTTACAGTATATTGCAACAAGCTCCTGCATGGCTTGTGGAACAAATGAGGTCCCTTCAATTAGATAGTCATTACCAGCAGTAGCTTAAATGCCATTTTAAAAATAGTTTTGTTACAAACATCACTAGCATTACTTTATCCATAGAGCTTTTCTTGTTCTTTCAAGATTCAGGGAAAATGAGTGTTTGCTATACGTGATTGGCACACTAAGAAGCAAGGACTAGTTTTTTTTCCTAAGTACCTGGGTGCCTGGCTCCAGTTTAAATTGATGGAAACCTTTAGAAATGACCTGGGGCTGGTGTACTCTGCTCTGCTGCCTTCAGACACATGCTTAGCCAGTTGGTATACCAACTGCTACAAGAAGCCACAAAACCAGCAGAGTACTGAGTCATTACTAAAGCAAGAGCAGTTTGTCAAACCACATGAGTGGTCTGATGAATAAATGACACAGTCATTAATAACATCTCTGAAAGCGCCTTCTTTACTGGATTTCATATCCATATGGATTAGTGCTGTTGGAAGTGCACCATACAGTAATAAATGTTTAGTATTCTACATAACCCAAAGCACAAGAGTTGATGCAGGAGATCTACCAAGAACATGCAGTTGTGACTGACATGGTTCATGCACTAGTATTGATGAACATGAACCATCTGGGAAGAGGGGAAGAGCACCCCACAAATCTCAAAATGGTACCATCACAATGTGAATTCTACCACTTGAACCCTCTGCTCACCACCTAGAGACATACCAGTTGTGCTCGGAAGTTTTTTATAAACCTGAAAAGTTAATAGATTAGCAACGCAGCAAAAAGTTTAAGAAATTGGGTAGTAGCAAATTTTTCTTAAAACTCTTGGCTAAGAATTAAGAAGAAAACAGTAGGATTCAGCTCAGTGTGAACAATTTAGCAAGGATATTAGTGTCACTATTTCAGTCAACTGGCACGTTTTCTATTTATATTTCTGTGTCTGCAACTCAAACATATTCCACAGGGGTAAATGAATGCCTTGGTCTGTACAGGTCTTATAATAAAACTACTTTTCCTGATGTGATTTTACTATTTCAAATCAATGGTGAAATTCCTGCTCACTTTACCACCAGCAAAACAAAATCTAGAGCTATGTGTTACCCATCACTGAAAACCAAGAAGATAACAATTTTACAAAACTATGATCTACTGTTCGTCTACTGTGCCTTGTAAGCGTCTCCTCTCTGGAGATGATAAATAAATCTACTCAAACTAGAGCCACAGTAAGGAATGTACATACATACTAGGTTTAGACGAGACTTTGGACCCAAAACTCAGTGAAAGAGCTTTTGAATCTGAGCTGGAATATAAACAGCAGAACTGAGCTCTGATCTGACAGTCCAACTCTATCACTCTCAATTGTCTAAAATATCGAAGTACAGTCAGTAACAAAAGGGTGGAAACAGTAAAACCAAGACTGTATTACCAATCTGTGAAAGTACCACAATAACCTCTGATAGAATGACAGCTCAAGAATAAGAATATACTTCTTTCCTCATGTTCTTTTGATACAACCATCTGGATAGAGACACTAGTTCCAAGTAGTTTTAACATATATTGAGCAAGAACACTTATTGCCCCATTTTAATGTCAAAATAGTGCAGTATCTGCATTGCTGCAGATGTGAATAAACAAGGTTGAACAGCAGCTGAAGACAGAAGGAACATATAAAAATGTATTTTCTGCAATGATGATAGATATGATTTCTTTAACTTTACAATATTAGCCAGTGGGCAGGAAGCAATTACAAAGGGGTTTTCACCCTCTGCTCTGTGGTCTTTCAAAGAAAGGTCTCTTGGCAAAGACCTCTGCATAGAGTTTGCATATCTGTGACACTTACTATTAAATTTGCTGAGGGTGCGGGCAGGAGAAAGCAATTCCCTTGGCATTCAAACCAGGGGAAAATCCTGCAACAAAGAAGAGACAACTCTTCCTTACTTAATGGTGTAATGTTGCTTTATAGTTGGATTTTGATGAGAGAAAAGGGAAGGGGGAAAAAAAAACAAAAAAGCAACACCTGGTTAGTAGCTTCAAAAGAAAGACTGTAAACCTGTAAAGGTGTTTTGTTTACATTTAATGCTGGGGTAGTAGTAGTTGAAGTCCAAAATGTAGCATTCAGGATTTTCAAACAGGAAAAGTAGTTCCTTCATGGCTGTTGGTTACAGATTTGTGGAAACATATATGTAAACATGAAGGCCTGGCTAGCCTGCTTTAGACAAAACTCAGAGGTTAACCCTTATTATTTTCAAAGTAAAATGTTACTGGCCTTTACCCTTACAAATAATTCTGAAAAAAAAAAAAATCCACCAAAATTAGTCATTAAAGCTCTAAAGTTTTCACATTAGCTTGCTTACAGTGCACCCTCATCCCCAGCTTCTAATCTGTGCTGTTTACAGAAACTATACCATACTTCTCATCTCCTGACTGGTTGATTTCCTGGTTACCTCTATAGGCCAGTTGTGGAGGACAAGAAGGAGAATAATGGAAAAAAAAACAGAGGAAAGCAGCTATAACCCCTTAGGAAAAAAAAAAAAAAGAACAAAACTTTTGTCTTCTCTGGATTTGTCATCCTGTTGAAATAAAGACCTTTCAAGGAGATCGTTCCCCAGATGGCAAAGGTCTCATTGCATTCAGAGCTCTGAATTCTTGCTCTGCCTTTTTACTCTGTTCCCAGAAGTCTCATCCCATTTCTTCACAACCAGTGGAAGATCACAACTTAGTGACAGATCTGTGGCTTATGAGGATAATTATCCTTTGTGAAACATATCTTTATAAAAATGCCAAAAAGTGGAGAGAGAGTTTTTCAAGGATAACAAAGAGCCTTGTCAACTCTTCCCTCACTAGCTCCCCAGGCTAGTATGGGCAATGTCGGCATGACTCTGATACACTTGCATAAACTGTTGTTCCTTAGGTCCATTCAACACGCCCAGAAGTCATTCCAATTCAAAGGTGATCATAAAAGAGGGGAAAAACTTCAAAAACAGCAAGCCAGAGATACTGCCAAGGGGCTCTACTTCTTCCAGAGGCTTGGCCCAGCTCTCAAAGAGATGATCTTTGAACAGGAAAGATACAGCCCCACCTGACTGCCTCCACCTCCAGCACTGCCCAGGAGCTGGCCAACGAGAGTCATGGCTGGGGACACCACTCCTTCGGAACAGGAGCTGATCTCTACCACCAAGTAACAGCTGATATGCAGAACAGCAGACAACATAGATTAAAAGCTTCTGAGGATGCTGCCAGAAGAAATAAATTGTTCATTTGATACCTACAAATATTCTTATGATGAACTTATGTTTTCACCACTATATGAAAGCTGTTTTCATCAATGAAAGCCTACAGAGGACATAGATGAAAATAATAATAGTAAATCCCACCCTTACTCCCCACTGACTTAAAATTATTTTTCTTAGAATCAGATTAATCATAATGAAAAGCAATAAAGCGCATTGCTGACAAAGTTATGACAAAAAGAGCTGGGGGTTCAAGCTCTCAGCCCATGTAGGAAGGTCACTCTCTACCTCGCTGCTTTTCTCCATTACTCTTTCTGTGATACTTGTGCAGAGATGGTTAGACAATTGAAGGCTTTGTATCATGGATTGTGTATCGTCTCCCTGACTGACGACACTTCTGACCCGATTACTTGGCTGGAAGCCCTCTCTTTTCCTGCTCGGGATGATGCATGAGGTAGAAACAACAGTTTTACTGTCTGACTCCAGCACTGAGTTCACTGCATGGGCAGGTAGAAAAAATACTATTAGTAGTGTGAGTTGAGCAAGAGCTAGGATCCTTGCCAGATAATAAACACTCATCCCTACAAAGCAGCAGTAAATAGTATAAACAGGCTTCAGTTCTTTCTGTAAAGAAGACTATTAATTTATTCCAACTGTGCATAGCTGGAGTTTCATGACCCACAGGCTACAACTGCATATTCTGGAGGTCTTCTGTGAAAATTCTTTTCCACAGTTCATCAGGTCACCACCACATCTCATAATGAAGAGACAGTTTGATTGTCAAGGCAAATTATTGTACAGTTGGCATTTCCGATATTACATTTGGCCCTGGGCACAAAAGAAAATGCAAAACCCCTGCTTGCAAGGCTTTCTTGAGCATGGATTAAATTATGCTTTGTGTGCAGTTCTATAGAAGCTTCTGTCTGAAATGCCTCAATTAGCACCAGAAAAAAGCAAGATATTTTTTAATGTGAAATGAAAGAATTTCTACTTCAGATCTGATTTTGCACTAGTGCAGTTCTGTAGGTTATTAAACTTAAGAACTCCGTCTTTGGAACTTGAATATTAGCCCTTCTAGCCCACATGGTAGTTCACAACTGAGCTGGCCAGATGCTTACAGGAAAGGCTGTAATGCTTCTTCCCTTAGTACAAAACACACATTGAAGTACATCAGAAGACAATTATTTCTCTCACCTCTACCTAAATCTTGGTATTTTGCTAACCCATAATGGCATGTCAGGATACAGCTGATCCATACACCAAAACGGACAGCTTCAGAGCCTATTTCCACTCATCTTGCCTGAAGGAACCAATCTCACCCATCTCACCCAGCCACGCAACTAGGCTCAACACTGGATCAGCCATGTATGCCAGCAAACTGTATATAGTAGGGTCTAATGGTCTTGCAGCTAAAATTCAAGTGTTGTCATCTCTGTCTGTTCCTTATAAATATTTCATCAATTCCTCACACAACACATTGTGCAGTAGTTATCCTCTATGATGAGCTTTGTAACTGGGAAGTTACTTCACCTGCATACTGAGCACAACTCCCAGTCATTAGCAGTGCCATCAGATTGGTTCACGGTTTTTCCTTTTAAGGCTTTTCTTTGATATTACCAATCTATATAACTATCCTGGCACCTTGGGTAGATCTTTCATAACACTTTGCTATACCAGAGACACTGTATTTGTTAGTGCAGCTAGTCTGTCTCTATTTCACCTATACATAGATAATGCAGAGAAGAAATTACTAAAAATGTAAAAAAATGTAAATATTGTTCTGGGGAAAATATTTAGAAAAAAATGTAGCAATCCTAAAAGCAAACGTTCATCTGCACATTTACTCATGAACTCAAATACCTCGAGACAAGAAAAGACATGATTAAGGGCATTTCTGCATCCTTGACTCTGCTCTTGTCCCATTAATGCTCAGTTCATCTGTTCATCATAGTTAAATAGCCCATACCTTCTTGCCACCTTAAATGCACTAAAGCTATTTTGTCAGCATAAATTTCCCAATGAGCTATGCTCTAGAAAGCTATTTATGATTTTGGCTTTCAAGAATGTATGTCAATGATAAGCAAAAATGAGACTGTATAAACCCTTTCTCTTTGCTTCAGTGCTTAATTCTTTTTTTATGACCATGTGGAATTCATCAGCACTTGAAGCCCTTGAGGTATGCAGAAACTATGTTATTAATGTTATTAGTGCTAATTAATTCTGCCAACAAGGCCTTTGCAACTAGTCAAGATATCGGTCTTTGCCAAGCCAACAGATTAAATAAATTTGAAGTTCTAGGACAAGCCATTCCATAGTTATAATAAGCCAAAAAGAAAGTTAGGGAAACACTGAAAAAATGAGGTCATTATTGAACTTTTATATAATGCAAAAGCTTTGTACAATTTGCCTCAAATTTACTGTGAATTTGCAGATGGGTTTATTTCAGTTTGCATATGTCCACAGTGGGGTTAGCTTGTGTGAGTGCACAAGAAAATGAATATCATTGTGATATACATCATACTTTAGCTTTGACTGTATTGCAACACATTACAGTAAAATAATAGCCATTCCCTAAAGATGCAGGCTTCTCATAAATCATTACATAGAAATCTATATGATGTTATATACACAATGCATATCCTGTGAACATATTAGATAAGAGCATACGTAATATAAGACATTCAGTTACAAGCACGTCAGTTGTTTTTTGTACAGCACACATGTTCCTCTGAGACAAGGAACAACAGGAGTGATTTATGTTTGCATTGCCACACCTTTGCAGCAGTTTACTCTTGCAGTCTGAGGAGGTGACTTTTACCTGTACCTCACCACCTTTCCAAGCTATTCTGCCCAGTCCACCAGGTCCAAGGTTCTCTTTTATCAGGAATAGTTGGCATGATTCTCCTACCTTAAGGACCCTGACGGTCAGCTTTAAATCCACAGTTGAGCAATTCCTCAAATACTCTATTAATTGAATTATTCTTCTAGAAGTAGGAGACAAGCACATTATCTCAGAACTTTTCACAGCACCCTGCAAGTTCACTTCTGCATACAAAGAGAAACAAAGGAAAGCTGTGTGCCAGACAGGTTCATATTTAGATGTAATCCTCTAAATCTTCATAAGCACCAATTTATAATAAACTAAGTAAGTAAGTAGAGAATGAATGGGTCATCCCTCTTTTCTGACAACTCTGAATTAGGCATGAAGAAGTGATAGACACAAGATGGTGAGGCAGCAAAATTTCCATCCTACAGACAAACACACCAAGATTCCTCTATTAATTTCTGAACAAGTTTGCACTTGTTTGGTATGGCAATGCCAAAGTAGCTTTTGGCATATGACTCTATTTAAGGTACGACCAGACCACGCTTGTTCATTTGCACCCCAGATCACACACACTTTCCAAAGACTTCATCCCCATTATATTCACCAGTTTCATTTTTCTGCTCTGTTCAAATAAAGGAATGCCAATATAAATGCATCTAAAGTGAGCTGTGCTGGCCTGAACATTCTGTTATGAAAATTTTTCCATTTTATCATCAGACTGTTAAATGTGTGACTCTTTCTGGAGACCACTTTAAGCTCCCCATAAATCTATGAGTTACATCTACAGCAATATACTAAGGGAACATTGGTCCCTCTAAATTCAAAGTTCTTGCTATGATGAGTTGGCTAATCTAGGAAACATCATGGAAAATTTAAGTGGGCCATTATCTAGCCACTACTTTTATTTCTAGCCCAGTTTACTACCCCTAAAAAAGAATTCATGTCTTCTTCACAAGTGCTACAAATATCAGCTATAGATGACACTATTTTCACTCATCTGAAAATGCAGCGTGGAACAAAGGTACATCCACTCTTATTTCTAATCTGGCCCATGGTAGGCAGGGGTACTGAGATACCCTCCTTCTCAGTAAAAGCTGCTGAATCAGTTTATCTATACAGTGAGTGCAGTGTAGAAATAGTGGCTTGCCTGGGATGACTTTGTAATGACTTTTGTGTTGCACTCAAGCCAGCAAGATTTGCCTCTTAACAAGCTCTTTATGCCACCATCAGTTGCAACTCTTTTGTCTCCACTCCTAACCCTGGGCAGGACCATATAGGTGAGGCATCTCTTTTCTATATCACACTCCGTAGAACTGACATGTACCCTCAGAGATCACCAGTGCTACAGTGTGATTTGCAGAAAAAGGCAGGAATGGAAGAATCTTCTACGTGTTCATGAAAGTTGTTATCCATTTAATTTGTCGAGGGTTTTTTTCCCCACTCTGAGTGTTATGTTGACTTTAGAGCAACAGACTGCCCTGAAAGGACAATAGGATTACTCCTTCCCTTGTGAGTAACTGAGCATGCAAAGAGGAGAAAAGACTGTGGACTGCAGGGAGACTTAGAAGGAGAGAGCTGCAGCACCAAAATGGGAGTCTGCAGTTACAGAGGAGACCCAGAAAACTTCTGGGAGGAACAAAGAAGACAGGCCTCAAAAAGCAACAGAAAGACCTACCCCTATGGATCAGAAGGGACTTGGCATAATCTGAAGCAACTCAAAAAGTCACTGAATTGAATAAAATAAGTGCCTCTTTCCAAGTATGTTGTACAGAGAGCAGGAGATACTCATGCTTCTCATCTTCTCACATCATATTACTTCCACTAGAGTAGGTTTAGTACAGGAAAACAACCAAGAGTCATCCCCAGTCGAAACAACAAGAAGGAGCTCTAATAAAAGAGTGAATTATGTGAACACTAAGGTACACATCAAAATAAAGACAAAGTGAAGTCACAGAGTGCTTGTGTGTTTGTGCCTAGTGGAAGCTGCAAGTACTTACTCAAGGTATTTATTAAGAAAGTGTCTCTTCTTTTAAAGGAAAATGTTACAAACCTCAGTTCTATTGCTCTGCTTTCCATCTTATGTTGAATCAGTATTTGTTGAAAAGTGTGAAATAAGATATGAGTGAAAAATATTGTGCAAGTTCCAAATATTAATTCTCACATGGCGTGCATGTACTTGTTGCTATCACACAGAAATTTTAGCCAGCATTGTTTTCATTTAAGCAGAACATGATATGTTGACCTTGTGCTTATAGAATTTAAGTGGATAAACTTATACTTTTCTATGCTTATTCTATTTATCTTGTTCACAAAAAGCCACACCAGTGATTATAGTTGTGTGACACCTGGCAGAATTCCTCAGCTACATTTCTGTTACAACAATGTGAAACAACTGCTGCTTCATTAAAATGGGGCTCATAACTGAGCAAAATGCTAAATTACCAAAA
This sequence comes from Chloroceryle aenea, assembly GCA_013399075.1. Taxonomy (NCBI): domain Eukaryota; kingdom Metazoa; phylum Chordata; class Aves; order Coraciiformes; family Cerylidae; genus Chloroceryle; species Chloroceryle aenea. Next base: position 1,115,872 of record VWZY01003720.1, on the reverse strand, counting down.
TTAAGAGATTTCTACCCCTGAGAGGCATTTCTCTAGAAATACAAGTGATTCCAGAAAAGCTATCTGAGGCAATAAACCACATAGTCTTTTATATCCTCTTTGCATCAAGGGTTTCTGCCAAGAGAGAAGAAATATTTTTTATCATCCTCTCTGCTGAGTTGCCAGTCAATATTTTGTCATCACAGATCACTGATGAAAACATAGGATGTCTATAGGGGCCATATACTGTAAACTAGATCAGACAGTACCTGGGGATGTAGGAAAGCTATAAAAAAGAGTGGCCTCAAAAACCGTGGTATCATTAATAGGATAAAAAAAGGCCTTTGAGAGGCTGAAACCTCCATAACTTGATCTGAAAGTTGGATTTTGCATTCTAATCTCCAGTTAAGCATACAATGATGCTAATTAATCCAGCTTTAAACAAGAGAAAGAAGTTGCACTACAAAGACTTATTTATGTGACCCACTAAGTACGCACGCGTATATGGCTACTCAGACAACACATACAGCAGTCATCTAGGTAGACAACCCACAGACTTCTTAGCAGTTGTGAAAGCAAGCACTACATTGGCCTTTCCTCTCATTTAAGACGTTTATTTAGAGGACAACTTATTCCACTGCACTGCTAATCTGAAGTACACAAAGACACGTGTGTCACTCCTGATGAAAATTTGGTACAATTCCTCTCATTCAGTTATTCTAAGAAGCTCAAAAGTATTTCTCATGGAAGAATAGTTATCAGAGCACAAGGCTGTTGCAGTGATGCAGTAAAGAGACACGTAGCATTTGCTAGCAGACCACAAGGATAATAGTGTGCTTGTACCCATCTGCAACATACATGTCATCAGCAGATGCCAGGCAGTGCAATGGCAGGATCCTACATCCCAGCTGCAGCAAAAAGCCAAAGAACAATCTCCAAAGCTCAGTCCAAAACTGCTCCCTCTCAGTCCCTTTGTCAGTTTTTAGCTCAGTACTGTCCTGCTTTCATCTTGAATGCTGAAATAAACACAGGAAAAAAAGTCATCTGAGGTATTTTCTTAACTGTTGCATCATAACTATGGGACCTTATCTTCAACATGCACAGGTTTTAAGATTCTCCTGCCCTTTTTAAGATGACAATAAAATAGAGATCCAGGCATGCCAATACATGCAGCCCAAAAGCAGTAGACAGCATCAGCAAGTATGTGCATTTAGATCCTTAAACTATTTGCATGATTTAATCCCTCATTTCCCAAATGTGCAGATACCTCACACTTCTTCTCTCTGCAGAAGTACATCATAACATAATCAAATGGATGATTATACATCACTGCAAAAGCAAAGTATGACTTCCCCACCTGAGGCATTACAAAACACAAACAACAGATGTCTACTAGTCCTTTCTTACCCTCTTTTTCTATTGAGAGAAGCTGTTGCGAACACAAAGTGCGGAGGCCTCTGGAGGCCGCAGCAATGCCGTCCGCTCTGTTAATCAGCTTACGTGTTGTGCACTCAGAGATCACAGCTCAAACTCAGCCAGCCTGCTGGGGAAGATACCAGGTTTATTACTTAGGGGCTTCTCTCTCTTTCTTTTTCAGCAACTGTTGATAGTCATCCGCACAAGTCTCTTTGATACTGATTATGGCAGATAATAAAACCAAAGATACAGCATAGAAATGTGTCTTTACGTGTCACTAGCGATCCATATCCTAGGCTGGGTGCAGCCCAAAAGGCCACAGGGAAATACTTTGATTGTCTAAAATGTAACAAAAATGACAGCTAAAAGTTTTCCACATCTGTCTGGATCTAAACAGAATTGTGCGTGCATACAAATTTGAAACCAAAACAGCAACAGCCATGAGATGAATGCATTTACTGCAGACACTGATTATTTCACTCTTCCCAGCTCAATCCTTCTAATCCAGTGCCTGTTAGAAAGTTATTCTATGGTCACTCAGGGCTCTGGGCAATCCAATGGCTGACATCCTTTTGGTCACCTCACTGCCTCTCTTTCCCCATGAGAAGATATTTTTTTTTACTAGAATTGCAAACACTAATCCCCTGCCATTAGGCACAGGTCAGACATTACACAAAATAATTACGGATCAGCATCTAGTTCCCATTCCCCACATCTTATAACATATCCAAGTTCCCTTGTTTATAGCTTAGCTAATGTCTAACTTCAAATTTCTTTTCTGTTGAAAACAATTCAACTTGGAGAAGATTAAAATTAGCTTGTTCCTTCCTGCTAAGGCTATGAAGCTATGCTTATGATATTAAGCAGACTTAGGAAATACAGGGATAGATTTAAAAAAGATTCTTTAAAATACCCCTGAATTGTATCTTAAATAACTTATTTCTAAAATACATGATGTATACAGTGACTATAGCATAAAAAAAATGGCCCTTTTTTAAGATGACCAGGATAATTCTTCCAAAGCTTCTCCACTTTTTGGTGAAGTAACCATTCTAAATGACTGTTAAGAGGGCCACCTGAAATCTTCCCATCTGAAAAATTTCATATAGAAATATGCTGGTTTAATAAAAATTAGAACATTTGACAGAAAATATTGACTACTTCCTGGAAGGAAATTATCAAACTTTTTATTATGAGGTAAAAATATTTTGCATTAGAAAATAGGAAATAGTAAAATCAACATATACACGGATGCAATTTTAACAGCTTTTTCATTCACACCTGTTCTGGGATTATCTTCTCTGCAGTTACAGAACCTGGTTCCAGTACATCTGGGACAAAAAAGACTTAATACTGCTTTGTCGGTTTTGTGTCCCTTGGCAAAAATCCCCTTGGGTAAGTTTCCTACAAGTCTAGGTCCATGGTACGTGGCAAAGAAAAGCAGCAGTTTCCTTAGCAGAGGCAATCTACTGCTAATTTCTAATGAGGCCACACAAAAAGAGAAATTCTGGTTCACAGGTGCTTCAAAGTATGGTCTCCCAGGGGAGCTCACCAGAGAGGAAGGACACTGGTCCCTGCGTCTCACTGTGTTATATTTCTATAGAAGCCTCCCTAGGGCACCTGTTTGGTGTGGACCAAAAAAAGGACCAGAGCTTCACCTTATATACTTACACCCATGCTTAAATCCTCACAGAACAAGAGACCATCACTCAAGAAAAAAAGTTTTCTGCATGAGAAATTCCGAGCATAGTGTCCCATCAAGATGGTGCTACGTGGCATTAGCTACAGTTTAATCTACCCAGTGCTGGCCAGAATTTGAAAAAGGACTTCTGGGGCACCAAACTGTATTTAGACCTGGTTTTGAAGAGAACATTTTAATGGATGTCTCTTGCTTCTAGGAGACAAGTGCAGGGAATACAACTATTAACAATGGTTTTCCGAGTTATTAAAGACCCTTCTTTATCCCAGCTGAAGAAACAAATGACTCCCAGACCAAAGGGCACACAGTTCCTCCCCTAGCAGCAGTGGGCTTCTCTCACAGGGAGAACATTTTTATTGGTTTTTCAAAGGGCCTGGTACAATACTGCTGTGCTTACCTCTAATGTACTGTAAAGAGATTTGAACTGCTGCCAGTAGGAGGGCTGTGAAGGGACTTCTGAGGCACCGTGACAGGCCTTCAATTGACTTTAGTAGCAGCTTTTGTACATCTCTTTCGAGCTCCATTTAAACAGTTTATTTAGTGTTATTCCAATTGCTTTCACTGAAGTCTTGTTTTGTGCAGTTCCAGTCGGAGTGCTCTCTCATACTGTTACTTCTCTGAGGTTTTTTACTGGGATAAAAAAGTTACCCCAACTATCCTGTGGACTGTTTAGTTTTTATGTAAGTCCCTTATCTTCACATACTTTGAAGTACTTGTTCTTTGCATTAAAATCATTCCTACCCCAGAATTAAATCTAAATTGCTGCAGCAATGCTGGAAAGGCAGTTATGAATAAAGGATATATTTTATTAGACTTCAGTTTGCATGGGCTATGGATCTGCTTTACCCATATCAAAGAGAAATACTTTTACTTAGAGTCAACATCTGGTAAACTCAAGCCAAAAGTGTAGGACAGTTAGGACAGAGACGATTAATGTGGGACCTTCTGCTCTTGAAAGAGGTCATTCAATAAAAAAGGAGGAGTAATGGGCTGCCCTGAGCCCTTCTTAATTTCATTGCCACATCACCCTGAAGGTTCCAGGCCTGACATTCAACCAGCTCTGCCCAGCATGGGGTAGAGCTGCAGCTCCTGGAAGAGCCAGCTCTGAAATTATTCCCTATCTGGGTTGCTTCCACTTGGGATCTGAAAAGCTAACATTTGTTCTAATTATTTCTCCCTATCTTCCCCAGCCTTCTCTTTCTTCTTTTTTAAATGAAAGCAAGTTTTTACTCGAAGAAAGGATAGGCTTTTAAACATCTGAAATAGCTCTGTGCTAGATTTTCGCTAGAAAGCTACAAAACTTCCTTGGAAGTTTCCTACAGCATGGCTCCCATGTTCATAACTCAAAGTTTCACTTGTTTAGGCTTTCATGTTCTCTGAGCATAAACTGGTTTTGTTTTGTTTTGGGTTTTTTTTCCTTCTTTTTAATTAAATTCAGTCAAGGCTCATGAACATAAAGAATCAGGACAACTTTTCTTTCTCCAGAACTGGATGTGTATATCTTTATATAGAACAAGGAACTTCTTTGTCAGAAGTAGTTTTTGAACTAACATTTTAACAATATTTTTAGCATAACCATCATCAGTAAACACTGCTGAATTGCTGCCCTGGGCTTCATTCCTTTTATAACCTTTATGAAGGCTCACTTTTCTTAGGAAGATCCTCACAGCAAATACTGAACTTGTTTCCAAGGACAGCTGGCACCTCCCTGACAAAAGCACTGACACTCTACTTCGGGCTGTTCATGTTCTTTGCCATTTGATGTCCCATGAGTGCATTTGTTGGGGGGAGTACTGCAGCTTGACAGAGTACATGAGCAGCCAAAATATTTGAGAAGCTAAGCAATAACTCTGTTGTCATTTAAACAATTCCAAAATCTGGGTTTGTACTCCGCAGTTCAACCGTGAAACATGCAACTGATGCAACTAGAAAGGAATACTAAACCTCTCTTCCTGCCTTTCAGCTCCCTTGTGAAACATCTAAGGGAAACACAGATGATTTTCCAGCTCAAGAGAAAATGAGGTATTACTTACACTACGAGAGCCCAATCTATTACCCTCAGGACATGGGGATAACGCCTACTGACATCACTAGAGATTACTCATCTGCAGGGTGGGAGAACAGGAGAGAAATATATTCTGTACAGACTGCATGTCTTGATCCCAGAGCTACTCCTAATTTTCTTGACATTTACAGCCATCAAACTGCTTTGCTAAACCACCCATTTTCTTAGCCCCTCAGCTCACCTGCTCAGCTTTTGACCCTCTTAGTCTTACTTTTTCACTACTTCATTAGCTAAATTTTTTAATGTGGGTTTTGCAAACAATCAGTAAAGACAAACTTACAAATTACCAAGTTCTAGATTGCTCAAAATATAATAACCATGAGCACATGCTTACAAAACAAATATTATTAAAAAAAAAAAAGTGAAGGTGAAATGTGAAGTGTTGCTTTTTAGTCAGTTATATAGCCATCCCTGAAAATAAATTGCTCTTTGGTATCAGAAAGATTACTTTTCTGCATATGTAACAACAGAAGTTAGTTTTTAAAATGGGAGAAGTGGAAAAGTCCCAGGGCTTAGAAATGCTGGAAAGAAGGCTAAGGAAACAGGTAATGTTTAGATGGAGATCCACTTTCAAGGAAGGTGCATAAGGTGAACAAGTCATCAAAAAAGATGAAAAATATGTTTCCTTCTAAATATTTTCACCTTAAAAAGGGCTATGGAAGGTTGATGCTACTTTTCTTCTAAAAGCATGATATAACTGTTGGCCACATATTTTACTCTTTCTTCTTGAAGAAGACTCCTAAAAGTTGTTTACACACAGAAAGTATCAGGATAGGCAAACCAGAAACACAGCATTTAGACAATATATTAGTAGTTAAATTTATCTGAGAATGTTCCATGTACACTGTTACTAGCTGCCAGTTCTCTAATTCTTTTCCTCCTTAACTCTCTGGCTTTCACTCATGTTCTTCTCTTAGCTCTTCCTCTCACAAGCATCTCTGCCACCTTCCCCTTCCCACAGATGTTTAAAACACTCCCCCCAAGTCTGTTAATTCACTTGTTCTCTCTGCTGCTCCTGTCCACCAGCCTTAAGTCTCTTGCTTTGTCTCCCTCTGATGTCTGCATTTCTGATACAGGAAGCAAGGCTGGGACTATCTCCTCATGCTCATCAGTCATGGAAGTCATGCTCCACAAGCAGCAACTGCTTTAAACAGGGCAACACATTTTCACTGTTTCTCACAGGGAAAAATGCCTCACTGAGTGATGTGACAGGAAGGACTTTTACAGAGGGTTGATGACAGTTACTCCTGCCAAACTTCACAGCTCTGCAGGAAGCTCTCATTCACACCTGCAGATAAGGCAAACCGATCAGCTCTGCTGTAGGTCAACCAGGATCGCATGATCACATACACACTGATGTAGAAACCATGTAGAGAGCCAATAGGCTACTGATCCATAAGGATCCCTAGGGAAGGTGCCAGACTTTCTCCTACACTTTGCCATTCAGGTTGGTTGGGCACATCAGTGAAAAGGGACCTCAAAGTAATCCTCTCCAACTAAGTAGCAGCAGAAGCTGGAAAAAGCACAGACACAGTCTTTGTAATGAATGCCAAGGATTAAAACACCACATTAATCCCTTCTATGAGAAAAATAAAGATGTATTAGCAGCTCAGGCCTACAGATAACAAAATCTTACTTTCAATAGAAGCACAGTTTTAACAGTAGCAAACCAAGAGGGAACACGATCTATATAGTACCATTCTTAAGCAAAGCAGTGTTACAGAGTAGAAAGCACACGTTAAGTATCTGGAGAGCTAACATTTACTACACCAGTAAGATATGAATCCTGACCACTCACTACTTATTACAAAAAAACTAGTATTTGATTCAGCACTTTTTCCAATGAAAATATTTCTGTGATCCTATCCTTCAAGCAGAGCCATGAAAAGAAAAAAATAATTAGAACAAATGAACCCTGGGGAGAAATAGGCATTTTTTATTCATAGAAAAGGCTTAGTGAATCACTGATTCTAGGAACTTCACAAGGCTTGCTAAAGTCAAGATACCAGGATGCATTTGACAGAGACACAGAAGCACAGAGTCAGACATCCTGAATGTCACCATTGTCTTTCTATCCTACTGGTTCGCTCTGGGACCAAGGTAGCATTCCATCCCTCTGAATCTAGGCCAGAACTTATTTCAGTGTTCTTTGTTGATAGAGCTACTTGCTGACATCAAGTCCTGTGATAATGATGATGACAACTGACTGCTAGAGGTGGAACAAAATTAAGTCTTCACCCTAGCAGCACTTCTTTGTCTACTTAGAACAACACAGAATGAAAGGGGATACTCCAGTCTGTTAATGTTGGTGTGTGAAATGAGGCCACTCAGAGCTCATGGCAACTTCTGAGTACTGACATCAGCTTCATCCAGGATAGGAATTACCAACAGATCAAAGAACTGGCTGATGGCAGCCTCTAGCATGCTGCCTCCAGCATAACTGCTCTGCCCTCCCCACAGAACAGCAGAGATGGAAGATGTCCCATGACACAAAGGAGGCAGAACAGTTACTAGGGTACCTGTGACAAGTCTGTCTTACACCCATCCTTCCTGAGACAAGTTCACAGTCTTCCTAGTCAGTCTGTTCTACCACTTGACTACTCTTATAGTTTTTCTAATATAGGACCTAATCTGTGCCACAGACTTGCTGCTTATGTTTTCCCTGTTATCAGCAAATCTGTAGTACAAGTCACTGCTGACCCTGTTGTAACACACTTTGCAATACCAGAGACCATTAGCACAGACCACCTTCTCCTTTTTGGAGGGAGAGGAGAAAAAAGAAAAATTCCCCATGTTTTCCTCATAGGTCAGTTTCTCTAAATCTCTTGTCATTCCTACAGTTGCACTCTGGACCTCCTCATTTTAAGAATGAATAGATTAAGTACTATCAGAGATCTACTAATACACACTGACGACCACAAAAGCACCGTGAGTTTGGAAAGTGCAGGCATGAACTGCACCTATAATTTGGAATCTAAAAAACAAAAACAAAACAAAACAAAACTCCCCCACCACCAGCATTGTATTACTCACTGTAAACTTATATTTAACTTTGAAGATCTTGCCAAGGGACTAGGAGTCTGGCAAGCCAGCAGCAAAGACTTGCATCTAAAATTACCGCCCTATAAAGGAAAGACAGGGAATGAAAAGTAAGGAAATGCGAATTAAAAGGTGTGGGAAGAAAAGCATTTAAAAATACAAAAGGGAAACATCACTTTTAAAAAAAATATCTGGAAAATAACAGATTGTTTCTGATTAAACAGATCCACCATGTTTCTACCATTATACAGAAATTTTTTTTTCCTTTTTTCCCCTTTTCTGTTGATTTTTCTCTGCTTATACCTTTCCAACATGTTCTTTCCTCATCTTAATGTGTTTGGAATGACTTAAGAAATCAAATAGCATGGAAATAAAACTGTAATAAGCGATTTGCTTCATGACACCTCCAGACTTTAGCTTCTGGCAGTGATGAAAATGAATTCTGATACTAATCTTCAAGCTTTAGACTGGAATAAACAGTTTTACAGAAGTAACTGTTTACACCGAAAGTGCCTGCCATCTTCAAAATTTCTTGACTACTGTCAAAAGTTTAATACAAACAATTTTGGCTACAAATAAGAATGAAGGAGAAAGTGTCAATGGTTGACTTTTTGGGGGAAGGTGGATGAGAGGCAATTTGTTGCATGAAAGAGATGATGTTTTCAAAGTAAAAAAAAAAAATTATAATCTGAAAAAAATAATTACATGCATAAAAGGCAAACAGTACTGGCAAAAGTCTTCCAAAGTTTCATTTGTTTCAAAACATAGCTAATTACAGAATTCTCATCAGCTCTTTCCTCAGGCCATTCCCAATTCCCTTTACAATTCTAAAACTACAGTACATGTTGCTAAACAGTGGGGATATGTAATAATTTGAACAGTTTATCACGAGGTGACAGAATTTCCAGCAGTAACTATGTTTAAGCTCAAAAGCAGATTGTTTAAGTAGGAATATTGTTGCTCCTTTCTGACCCAAGAAGTTAGCAGAAATTTGGGAGCAAAGTGTCATTTTATTCTAAAAAGGAAGTTCATACAGAGAATGAACATCTTTTCCACAGTCTTGCTGCTTATGAAGAGGGCACACAAAAAAAATCTATTTCCCTGAACACAGTAGGAGATGGTTTATTTGCTCACAGTGCTCAGCTTCCATCTAGCTGACAATGAACTCAGAAACCACTCTTTGTAAGTTCCCATACATCCCTCAGGGTTTTCACTTAATGCTTACTTTGCTTGACTTCTTGCTTCTTTTCTGTCCAGTGGTCTGGACTTATAATTGTTTCTTTTCCATGGCAAGACACACAAATATAAGTGCATATGCATTTGTGCAAGCAATGACATATAGGTCTCTGCTTTGTATAGAAGCTGTTAGAGTTTCAACAGTTTCATTCAGTGAAGAAGTTGATTATACTTGTATCAAAAAAAAGACAACAGTTCACCTACTGATTACAAAAAGACTTAAACTGGACCACAGTAATATATCTGCATCCCACCACAAGTTATTGAAATTGATATTGGAATTATTAATTCAGATTTCAGATCTGTATTTATCCCCCAGCCTTAACAGCTATGAATGTCTATCAGCAATAGATGAAAGATACCCTCAGGACAGATATTAACTGTTTTAAAATCCCATTTACATCTGTAATTTTCAGGAAAGAAGAGTTGTTAGGGAGACTTCCCTGTCAGGCAAGTAAAAATAAAAGAGCAAAAAGTAACATTTGTGAGGTTCTGTATTTCTGACATAAATGCCAGTGGGAGTTAGCTACTCTACTGTGCAGAAATGAAGCAGGTCTCTCTTAGACTTTGAGAGATTACAGTCTGCCGCAGAGTAGTTAGACTACAGTGAATTAAGAAAAACAGAGTGATTCAAAGTCCCACCAGAGCTGGAATATTCTCAAAGTGGGGGAGATAGGGATTTTAAAGCAGACATTTTGGATTTGTAAGCGATGATACAAACACACAGGAAGAGTTGTTTGAAGATAAGGTAGTTTTTGACAACAGTATTTGTAGGAGGACTTTTGATACTGTTTTCAGCTTCCTCAGAGACTGACTATGAGGCTGCATTACAGAAAGTTGAGTATCCATATAAGGGAAGGTTGAGGTAGGGCAGGAAAAAGAAAGACAAAACCACAGGCAATAAAAGGTGGAGAAATACAACAGAAATCCCCTAATGTGAATTCTTCCACTCACTAAAGAAGTCTGTTTTCAAACTAGACAGATAAATAAATGATGGAAGATACAAATTTTGTCAACAGAAGAGGAAAAAACCCTCAAGAGGATTAAAAATTTGTCAAGCCTTTTATCGGGCCTATTTAGCAATAGCAAGTGGACATCCGAAAGAGGTTAGTTTCAGGTCAGTTTTCCCAGCATGTCTCTTCAAATGCAAGGATCCCTGACAAATGGAAGATAGGTAACTAGTTCAGCCAAAAGCATTTCTTGATGCAGTGAGGAAAAAGCAGATTATAAAAGTCTTAGTTTTAATATTAAATACAAATCTTCTGTGACTCCAACACCAAAAAAGCAGCAGCTACTGCTACACCTGGAGGTCACGGGGGCTCTCATCCTCCAGGAACTGCCATCTGTGGTGGGAAAGAGAAGATGCCCAGCAGAAGCAGTCTCAGTTTTGCAGAGAAGATTGCACCTCCCTTACCACAGTTCCTGTGGGCAAGAAGTGCATCCCCAATCAAATTGTCAGGAAACTGAAAGAACTGACTAAAATTCTGAGTTTCCACATGTCTTTGCTCAAAGTAGCTTGCACATAAAAGCCCTACCCACTGCTTTGTTTTCTTATGATAGTTTAGCAAGGGGCTCTGTTGATCCAAAATCATGGGAAATAACTCTAGGAAACAGACCAAAGAACCTGAACTATAAACCCTACCCCTAACATACACTTAAATTGCCACAGTGATGCAGTTGTTCTTTGCTGTTTCTTTCTACCATTTTCATAACAAAACCACAACAGGGCATTATTTAGTGTCTGCAGATGTGTTTTGCAGAACACTTGACAAAAAAAACCCCAATAAACTAAAGGTCACTGAATTATGTACATAACAACCTGATTAAAACAAAAGAAATCTACCCACAAAATGAAACCTCAAAGTTAATCCTGAAAGGAGGCTTCACATAATATAATTAGCACCAAAAGGAAGTATGTACAGATCTCCAGAGCTAATTTTGTTCAAAGACAGCAAAATGTGCCACAAATACAAGTTAAGAGGACATCTGAGGATAATTTATGGATTGAAAAGTCTAAAATCAGAGCCAGACATACTTCATGCTGACCTCAAAGGTGCACTGACAGACATTAAGGATACTCTTTATCAGGTCCAGAGGAGGGCAACCAAGCTGGTGAAGGGACTCGAACACAGATCCTATGAGGAGAGGCTGAGGGAGCTGGGGCTGTTCAGCCTGGAGAAGAGGAGGCTCAGGGGAGACCTCATTGCCCTCTACAACTACCTGAAAGGAGGATGGAGCCAGGCGGGGGTTGGTCTCTTTTCCCAGGCAACTCTCAGTAAGACAAGAGGGCATGGTCTTAAATTGTGCCGGGGGAAGTTCAGATTGGATATTAGAAAGAAATTTTTCACAGAAAGGGTGATCAGACATTGGAACGAGCTGCCTGGGGAGGTGGTGGACTCTTCGTCCCTGGAGACATTTAAAAAGAGACTTGATGTGGCACTCAGTGCCATGGTCTAGTGACTGTGGCGGTAATTGATCAAGGGTTGGACTCGATGATCTCTGAGGTCCCTTCCAACCCAGCCTATTCTATGATTCTATGATTCTATGGTTCTATGATTCTATGTACAACCAAAAATGTCACCTGACTCCCACAAAATAATTAATGTTTATTATATAGTAAAAAACACACAACTGTCACAGAATCACAGAATATTTGTAGTTGGAAAGGACCTCCTAAATCACCAACTCCAACCCTACCTATAACAAAAAAACACCTAAAAAAACCCCAAACACCTAAAAACCCTGATCAAACATTACTTCAAAAACACAAAACACAGAAAATAAATTGATCAGCTGAGTAATCTGGACATCCATAAGTCGATGGGTCCAGATGGAATGCATCCAAGGGTGTTGAGGGAGCTGGCGGAGGTCATTGCTAGGCCACTC
>VWZY01003720.1:1085529-1102923 GCA_013399075.1 Chloroceryle aenea | reverse complement strand
AAAATTTTTTTACTGTAAGGGTGACAGAGCCCTGGAACAGGCTGCCCAGGGGGGTCGTGGAGTCTCCTTCACTGGAGACATTCAAAACCCGCCTGGACATGTTCCTATGTGACGTACTCTAGGTGGCCCTGCTCTAGCAGGGGGGTTGGACTAGATGATCTTTCGAGGTCCCTTCCAACCCCTAGGATTCTGTGATTCTGTGATTCTGTGAAAATAACCCCTACATGCCTTCCACTACAGCATGTCCTGAAGCACCAGGTCTACCTCCAGGGATGGCAACTCAACCACCTTCCGGAAAGGCTGTTCCAGTGCCTCACCACTCTTTCTGTAAAGAATTTCTTCCTAATATCCAATCTAAACATCCCCTGCCACAACTTCAGACCATTTCCTCTGTCTCAAGAGCAAAGATGGGGTGGGCTTCTTGAAGAACTGGAATGACCTAAGAGAACGCTTTTAGACTCTGGTGTGAGCCTTCCTACAGGTGCATCAGCTAGCAAAGTATTTCATGCATCTGAACAGCATTTTCACCAGAAACATAGAGTTTCTTTCAGAAAAACTGCTTCTTTTCTTGAATTAATTATCACTGAAGCACAGTTTTAACAATATTGCAGCTGCTCTCTGTATTATCTCTAAACTTGGGAAATACAATCAAAACAGGAGAGGCAGCTACAAAAAGTACACATGCTGTGATTTAGTTTTTTCAAATTGCAGATTAGGAAAAATGGAGCATTAAGTTTTATAGACCATATCTTGATATACATATATTAACAAAAAGGATATGTTATATCTTTTGTCCAGACTAGTGCTAGAAATCTTCAGTAAAGATGGATCAGATATGTGATCTGAGGTTTAGGAGCAGCCAAAATAATTCTGTAAAAATCTGCATCAGAAATAACTGAGAATCACTGTAAGGTGGAGGATTATCAGAAGAAACAGACTGCAGTCATGAGAGGTTTTCTCTTGAATGGTCACAGACTGTTAAAGATCAGGGGAGACCTTCTCCAAATCACTGAGAAATCAGGATACAGGCTCAGCTGCTTTGATTGAGAAAGCATCAAACTTACAGGCTCAGGGGCTGAGCCCTAAAGCACAGGCACAGCCAGAACAATTAAATTTACCACCACCCAGCAATGGTCACGTCCACCTCTCAGTGAAGCTTCACAGGGCTGTGTAATAGAGCTGGGCCACACAGTCCCTAAGGGTTTTGTCAGATTTTCACTGGAAAATCTCATCAGGGTTGGGAAATGTTGACAGTCCAATGGGAACATGCCCTTGCTCTTCAGATGCTCCTGTCGCCATACAGCATTGTAGTTCAAATCCTCCTTCACAGGACACGGGGCTTTGCACAAACCTAAGCCTCCTGTCAAAGCCTTCATTGTCACTGTCACTTAACAAGGCTGTTTATGTCTAGCTGAAATTCTGTTATGCGTTAATGGTGAACATTAACAGGACTGGAGATAGCCCTCGCATGTCCTGACCCCTGGCAGTACTGCCAGACTTTGCTTCTCACTCCTTTATTGCTGTTCTGCTGAACACACATGGCTGCTGTTAAAATCCCAGCCAGCTGCTAACAACTGCTGGGTTTTCCCCAGTTCATTAGGAGGCCACAAATAGTTTTAAATCATGAAGCTAATTAAGCAGAAATAAGACTGCCAAATGGTCTAGGCCTCAAACAAAATACACATCTAGAAATTGCTGACCTGGTAAAAGACTGCGGGAAAGAGTTCAGCACCATCTGCAGACTCTGCCTCAGCTCATCGGCTTCCCCTGTGCACATATCTAAGTATTATCTTTGTGAATCACTACCTTGGTGCTCCTCAGCGCTGGCCAGGAACAGTAGTTTTTGGCATCACAGCTTGCTGTTAGAGAGGGCCACACAGAAGTCATGCTCACAGTTAGCCCTTCAGACTAATAGCCTGTTGTGAAGAGCATTTCCACTCTTGCACAAAGCCTTCTCCAACTCCGAGAAGAATGGATATCTCAAGACAGATTGTCTGAGCACCCTGGTAAGAGCAAGGTGCATATGAACCTGCACCTGTATCAATGGGTACACAAGGCAACCTTGATGCTTCACACTACAGACCAAATGAACTTTCATCCTGAGATGTGGGCAAAGCCTGTAATAGGCATCTGTGGGGGTCGATGCACCTGCCGAGAGGAGGAAGTGGCAGGACCTGGATGGTGATTGGGGGAAAAGCCACATGAACAGCGGCTGGAAGTCTGGCTGCTATGAGGCCGATGGAAAAACTTTTTGCAGGAGTACTACCCCCTGGGGCTGGAGGTATAAAAGTCAGCGTGTGCCATAAAAAGATGTGCTATAGATAAAATCCCTAGGGCTGTAAAAGTCTGTGTGCTCTCAATAAAGCTGATTCTGGTTGCACCTTCAACTGGGGTCCATGCCTTCATATACCGCATCCAAGTCCATTCATCCATATACCATATCCAAGTCTGTGGACTATTTCTTAAGCATGATACAAACTCCAGTTCTTCTACTGTAAGCTCCACAGTGCAAATGGCCACACAGAGACAGCATCCAACAGGGCTTTAAGCCAGCTTTGGTGTTTTGGGACTGAGTTTTGCACAGTGGAAGCAGCTTGCCTGGGGATGTTCCTAAGAGGCTGTGGGGTGGCTGGAGGCAAGCGCTGTGTTCCCTGCAGGTGAAGTACTCACCCACTTCCAGCAGCCTCCACGACTAGAGACACAAGCAATCATGTGCTTACACAACAGCATGCTGTACTACAGAGATTCTTCCTAGATATCTAATATGTGGGCGTTTGTTATCTGCTTTTGTTGTTGTTGTTGTTTTTCCAAGTTCTTTGCCTTATTACACACATATCTTGGGGCCAGGTTTGCAAGAATGCTTTCCAGTAGGAAAGAAGACTGAATGCATTTTTTCCCCTCCTATATATTTCTGTGGGAAGCCAGTGTGGCTTACCATTTTCACAGGTAATAAAATACAAATGAAATGATTCATATATGCTAAAAACCATTCAAAAAAAAAAATATTTATAATTATAAGTTGTATTATATATATTACACACCAGTTTAGGAAAAAAAACCAACTATTACTGTATCATTAATTTTAGACTTCAAAGAGATTAATCATACGATGTTGAAAAGCAAAAGATGGATTTTTTTTTTTAAAGAGCACCATCTCTTAAAAAAACCAAACAGAAATAGGAGTTCTCAGATTGAGAAATTCTCTGTACAGCTGGCATTAAAAAAAAAAAAAAGGAAAGGAAAAAGATGGAAAGTGAAATGCCTGGGGATTTTAATTTCTCAGCTGCACCGGATTAAGAACAAAAAAAAAGTTCTATTAAAAAATTTAAATCATGCATTTAAAAATCACATGAGAAAAGGAACACTGTATCACCAGTATTTCTAAGAGAGGCAAAAGACTGTAGACGGTAAAAATATAACAAGCAGTATCGCACTAAAGTCTGTGAAAGTCAAAGAAACATCATTAGGAAACAGATGTTGGGATTCTCCTGCTTTCCTAGAGTCCCAAATGTGTTTCTCATTTCACTCCTTTAGCCACTGCTTTGCACACACACAAGTACTGCTTATGGTCATCTGTTGAGCTGTATGCAGGATGAGATCCCAGAGATCTGCAGACAAGCTTTGGTTTTTAGAGGCTAGTAAATACAGACCCTTCCAAAACTGCCTCACATAAACAGTGAGAAAGACTGTGATGTCAACATCACAGCAACCTGAATCTGAGACAGAGAAGGCTGGAGCAGAAAATCTGTGTCCCTTATGAGGCTGAATGCAACTTGCTCTCCTACAGAAACACAATGGAAGATTTATTTATCAAAAACTTATGACTAAATACAAATCTTCCCAGTAAATCGACTTTGTTGACAAAACAAAGCAAACAAGCTCCGACACTAGTGGGAAGCCAAGACATGGAAAGAGTTTTTTCCTGGACCTGAAACCATCCACAGTCCTGAATTTGTTTCATTCAGGTGGAAGCTTAGAGAAATAGGAGAGAGGAACTTCCTGCTTTCTCCTGGGATAAGCAAAACCATGGGTTTGGTTAAGGAGAGTTCTGAATATTTTCTAATTCAAGGTCCTATGTTTTTGCAAGTGAGCACATTTAAAAGTTCTAAAGCTGTTGGCTACCAGCTAGACATAGCCAAAAATGACAGTATGCACATGAAAAGCAGGAAACTCCAGAAGACTTTTCTGCCCTGTGGGAACACAGCCTGTCCTTCCCAGCTCTCAGCTGAGAGCACTGGGTGCCTGTGATAAGGATATAGAGTGCAAGCCTCCAAGTGGTTGTCTCTTGCCTACTTACTTGATAGACTAGTCCTTGGGACTTTACTTCAGATAGCACTTATTTACCACAGAATTCTCAGTTCTTTCCAAACAAAACATCCAGAACTGCTCCAACCCTCCTCCTTCTCCTCTTCCCATATCAGGATCAAGCGCTGACAGTAGGAAAGGGGCATGAAGACATTTGATCTTTGCTTTCTTTTTACAAGTGGGGCAAAAAGGGCCAAACTTAGCTTTTAATTTTTGTTTCCCTCCCTGCAATGCTTGTGACATGACGCTTTGGAGTTCAGCTTTTCTAGCAGAAGGTTTCAGAAACAAAATATAGACACCTCTTTCACAGATAACACATTTGTCACATGTGGCACATAGAGGCTGGATAGGTACAACACAAAGATCTTAGCAACACTCATTTGGCAAAACACAAGTAATTCCTGCTGGCTTCATCCACTCAACAGCACTCCAACTGTCACAGAAAGGCAGGCTGATAAAATCTTAATGCTGTAAAGCCTCATTTCCCTCTGGGTGTACTGCATACAGATCCAGAGTAAGGTTACAGTGCTGGTGTATTGCTTGAACCAACCTAATTCTCTCCCGTGGATTTTCATCTCCTTCTTTTTCATGAATGCAAAAACTAATGATTCTTAAGCTTGCCAATCCACACTCATTTGGAATGAGGTTTATTTTTTCTGGCTTCACTTTTACGGTTGTCTTTTCCTAGCTCCATATTACTCCCAAAGAGAGGAGGTTTACAGTGCATTTTAATGGAGATTTTAGAGGTTTTGCAGACTCAGAAAGGAGTGTCATATCCACATACAAAAGGCAAGCTGAGCTGTTGGGTGCTAGAGGGGACATATCTTTTGTGTGCTTGCCAGAGAATGCAACTGAGACAAAAAATACTGAAATTCCCAAAGATTTATCAAAGCAATCTGTCTTAGCTAGATGAAGTCTGCTGGTCACTTTTCAAGCAATTGAAAAAAAAAAAAAATTCTTGTTGCATCCATTGGTTGATTATACATTAATGTATAATATAATGTATATCTTCTCCTATCCAAGTTCCCCTCTATTTTAAGAAACTTATGCCAGAAATGTATTTGTATAATCTCACCCCATTCCTTCCCCAGTAAGATGTTAACCTTTAAGGAACTATTTTTATTTGATTCATTGCATCAATTTCCTCTGTGATTAGGAAAAAAAACCAAAAAAAAAACAAAAAAACCAAAACCACCTTGAATATCTCTTGGAGGCCAGGAACAAAAGCTTACAGAGTTAAAAGGACAACATGATCTTGATAAAACATGAAAATCAGATGCAAGTGAGAGGGAAGATAAATTACAGCAGGGTGAAGGAGATAAAAAAGAGAGTAACTGGGCAATTTTATGAAAGCCTTTAAATATTGCATACAAATATCAGGATCATGGAGAATAATCCAGGAAAACATAATCAAAATCAAAGCTGTGGCTGTGAGACTTCACAGAATAAATAGATGGATAGAGGTATGTGTATAGAAGGAAATAAGAAAGGACAAGGTAGTATATTGTATCTAAGAAACAAAGAAGGGGGAAAGAAGCAAAAACAGGACAGAAACAAACTTGTTCAAAAGGCTGCAAATAGATTAAAGGCTGATTTTTTGAATGGGCTTAAATAGGTAGATGGCCAAGTACAATGCTTTGAGGTGGACCTCCTAACTCAGAAGAATGAGCAGCTGACAGAAGCATCCCAAAATCTAAATCTGAGAGCAATGGTTGGGTTTACTTCCCCAGTACATTCTGGATAGCCAGAGCCCTAGAACTTATAATGCAAATGAAGTTTTTGGGAAATGTTAGGTGATTTTATACTTATTTCAGAAAGCAGAACCACCTACCATGCTTCTAACTTCATCTAAAGCTTTGAAGTAACTGGGTGAAAGTATCCAGAAATTGTAGAGCTGCTTTTTTTTTTCCCCTGCTGTAAGAAAGGGAGAAAACCAAGAATGACAGAACAAGATTTAATTTCAGCTTCCTGTGTAGAAGCTATTGCTTAAACCAGTGTTGATATATAGCCTTGAAATTTTTATCCATTGGCCATAGCTCCCCCTCCTATTTAGCTGTTTTTTGAACCTGGAATGGGAAACAGATTTCCTGACACACACACACTTCACCCTGTTGTAGCTACACTCTGGTCAGAAGACAAAAATTCTCATCCATTTAAAATCTACCAGAACGTCAATGTTCACTCCAAAAGTATGACCTAACAGTTGTACAGTGGCCTTTCTGCTGGGGTCACAATACATGTAAGCTGTTAGTAGAACCCAGAGCTAGTTTTTGGGTTACCAATGTCATTTTCCCTAAAGTCATCTATGCTGTGCTCTGTCCAGGCTCACTGGTCACACTGACCTGGAGATCACTTCTCTAACTCCCCCTGCTGCCATCCATTCTGTTTCTTTTCCCTTTGGCAGGTTCAAGTAGTTTTTCTATTCTTTCAAAACCTTTTAGCTGCCTATCCTCAGAGGTGCAGTGGGATTTGTTGCAAGCTCATCAGCTATGAGGACTTGGTTCCTGTGCTGACAGTTTTATAAAGCCATAGACGTTTAAACTGCTATGAGAATTTGCTGACTAGTTTCCATCCCAACACGTTCCTACCAGGAGTCAGAAAATTTGGCGTTCAGACAGATAAGGGCATAACTTCCCCATCCCAAAACTGGATCAGTAGTAAACCTATGGGATTTAGGTGTGCCAGGACCATCTCCATTTCTTCAGGAGAATGAGCAAGTACCCAAAGCACTGAGCTAAATTGTAACTTCCATAAAACACTGAGTACCACAGGGAAATATACTGTAACAGTTCCTAAAACCATCCAGTTGCTGTAAGGAACAGAGCCCAAGGGACACACTGTAGAGAGTAATAAAAAGTGAATGGCCTAAAGAGGGAAAACAGTTAAATCAAACAGGAAAAAAACAGTCTCAGTCCACCAGCTTGTACAGCTTTTGTTTACTGTTTCATGGAAAACTCCTCTAGAACAGAAAGCTACCAATAGAATACCACCACCCTTTGTCAAAACCTTAAAATTCCAGCCCCAAAATGTTTATCCAAAGAAATACATACCCTATCAAAAGCTGTGAGAAGACAGAACTGTCCACTTCTGCTTTAAAAAAAAAAATAACCATCCAAAAACCAAACACTTGCATTTTGCCTGCACAGAGGAGATGTATTTTAAAAACAAGCCCCTTTACAGCTCAAAATGAATCTCATCAGAAATTGCATAAACAATCCAAGGAGAAAAAATCTGGAAAGCCTTGTTTTCTGCAGCAGTAAGAGAGGGCACACCATGCCCAGTTCCCTTCCACCCTACAGTGCACTCTGTCATTTTCAGGAACTTTGTGAAGGCCAAGCATTGCCCCAGATGAAAACTCCCCATACAGTAATGAAAAGGAAAGTAATGAAGGATTGAACTGACAGTTTCAAGTTTAATCTTAAGCATTTTGACAGTCATATAGAAGGTATTATGAATTTGAAATCACTCTTATTTGTTATTGATGTCTTTGTTTTATTCTTTGCAATGTTTAACATTAAAATCTATTGTAATTTAGGAGCAAGAAGGAGACATCACACCTAAATTAAGGCCCATGAGTTTCCACAAATACCAAGTATTACAAATAGACAAATACACACAAATGCACATAAAAAAAAGAAAAATAGCTGATATGTGATTTTATTCTCCCTATGCATTGCCAAGTTAGTAAAAGAGCATTTCACCCAAAGATAGATGCAGAAGCTAAAAAAGCACCTATATTGCAAATTACTCTTATATGAAGAAAGCAACATAACCCTAAAAACTTTCCCCAAATCTTTTCTGGTTCATAATTTATGTATTTGCATCTAATAAATAAAAAAATAAATAATAGGTCAAACTGAGAGGGAGACTGAGGAAATGGAATGTGACAAGTGAGAAGGAGATTGAGGAAGAGGAATGTGACAGTCAATAAGTAGGCTTATTGGCTCTAAAAAGTTCCCATCACAACAATCTGAGAGTACTGAACTAAAAATTATCACTCTAGAAAGCACTAAGAACACTATGGGAAAGCAGCTAATAAACTGATGAAGACTGAAAGACTGAAAAGCAGTTGCAGAGAATGCACATTAAGTCTGGCTCAAGATAAAAAGGACCCTTATTCTGGTGCCAAAATCACATGAATCTAATGACATGCTCAGTTTACATGAGGACATACAACCCAAGAATGCCTCCTAGCAAGGAACTTCCGCCAAGTTCTCCATTCACACCAGTGACAGAAATTGTTATTAGTATCAAAATTGTACTTGAAAATTTTTTTTGCACTTAGATTCATTTAAACACAAGTCTTCCTGGAGGTAAATACAAAAAAAGTATTTACTTAAAATAGTTGTAGAATTTATTCACTATCTATAGACATGTAAAAGCAGGTAAAATATTCTTAAAAGCTAAATATTCCAGGAAACTTTGGTTTCTTTGGTGGGACCATAATGAGGATTGACACTGACATCAGTTATATAGGGAACTTTACAAAGCTGAAAACTATGTAACAAGTTATCCACCATCACACACTTGCTTTAGCCAGGGAAAATGAAGTGGCAGACTGTAACAGGATGAACTACCAAGATGACCAACATTTTTCCCTCAATATATCTCTCCACTCAAGTATATTGTTTATCTATGTAATGGGACAGATTTCAGACTGTGGTAACCATTTAACAGTGGTAATGAAAACTTACAGTATTAGCCTCAGTAAAACCAGCTGTCAGTAGAAAGGACAGAGAAATGTTCATTGCATAAGCAATTTCTAACTTATCACCATGAGCTTAGTCAGGTCGAAACATCTGAAGCTGACTTCTAGTTACCTGGGATAAAGCAGCAGCCCCTTTGCCTGCCAGAAGTCTGCTAGAGACCAAGACTTCCTCTGGAACGGGGGCAAGACAGAGCCCAGAAATCAGTGTCTGCAACTTATGCTGAGATCTGCCAGCACAGTGGAGCAAGTTTTCAGTGACTGTACACTGCTATCAAAGAACATCAGAGGAAAGAGCACTGTTTCATCTGGAATGTGTCTCATTGTCTAAAAGCATGTCAGGATGGTACACCACTGGATACCCCCTTTATCCTCAGGGAAGATTGGTGTCACAGGGGCTGTAAAAGAACTCTTCCCCTTTAAATCACTTAAACCACTTTTTGCAGGATCCTAATTAAGGCTCTGCTTGCCATGGAATGAGTGGAATGCACCTCACTCCAATGACAGCAACAATATAATTTATTAAGAAAGATTAATGGTTTAAAAATCTTTGGTAAATTTGGTGAGGTATAGCAAAGAATAAAAAAAGGTTGGTTGAAGTTCAATCTGATGACAAGGTCACTACATTACTTACAACAAGGCAAACTGACTAAAGAAAGCTATATTATTACAAAGTTTGTGCAAGTAAGTGTATACACACAGTAAAAATGATTGAGTTGGGCTATGGCAATTTTCATGGGGATTTGGAGTACAGGGGGGTAAGGCTGACCCTCCCATTGAGTTAAAGGGTTTGAGAATGGACCCCGCCCTTCCTTTCTCAGCAACTCCATCTCAGAGGGGGCCTGAGGTGTGACACGCCAAATCTGGTCTTAGACCTGGTCAACAGTTCATGACTATCAGAGAGGATATTAGATTTTAGAGGTAAAGGGAAATCCTCACATTCAGTCACAAGGTTCAGAATAGACCCCCCTGCCCTTCAGACTCTGTCAGAGAATAAGGTTAGTTCTACTCTTACTCATAGACCTGGTCAAGAGTTTATGTCTAAGGAATTTTGGGGTACTGGGATTTTGGTGTGGTGCTTACCTCAACATTCTGCCTTTGAAACAAGAGAGAGCAGCAATTCTAGTACATTGACATTGATAAGGTAACATAAAAAGGCACACAAACCCCTCTTACATCTCCTTTCATCAGTTGTGGTCAGTCCCAGCCCAATTTCCTCACAGCATTGCCTGCAGCAATGTGATGTCCCTCCCACAGGAAACATCTTCCACAAAGCTCTCTGCACAGTGTCTCTTCCACAGGCTTAAATCCTCCCAGTAATGGATCACTCCAGCATGGGCATCCTTCAGAGTCCCTCAGTCTTTGGAATCAGTCCCCACCTCCAGTTTGGAGTCCTCCACAGGGCTATAAGGGTTCAGGCTGCCATCTCAGCACAGACTGAAAGGGAAGGGGCACTACAGTGTGTCTCCTCTGCTCCCTCCTCACTGACCCGGGCATCTGCATGGTTGTTTCTCTCAGGTTCCACTCCCCTCCAATGCATAAGAGCTCCCAAAACACACACAATGGGTTTTACCCTCTTAAATATGTTACTGCAAAGGTGCTGATTGGCTCAGCCTTGGGAAGAGACAGGTCTGACTTGGAGCTGGGGGAGTTTCTAAAAGTTTCTTACATGATCTGCATCGGTGTCCCTCTCCCCCACTACCAAAACCCTACAGACACAAATCCAACACAGCAAGGTTTCTCCTGTCAAAAATATGTTACAGTTAAAGCCTTGTAAATTTTCCTTTAGTGCCTCTCTCCTCGCAGGCTGCTGCTGCTTAGGTAATGCAACAAACAATCTTAAAACAAATCTCTAGGCTTCAGGCTTTATTATAGGTTAAAACTCACCCCAAGTCAGTTCAGTCCCATGGAGGGATGAAACAGGTTATGGTAGAGAACACACCACTTTATGTAGGGGATGGAAGGATAGACTCTACCAGTAGAAATCGTAACTTCTTTCAACGTGGAGCAGATAGCACTGTTTCAGGAAAGCACCATCCTCACTTTGCCTTCTGTTTTGACTAATGAGGGAAAAGATTCTGTATATAGATACACATTTCTTAACGTACCTCTCTCAGCAGCCTGCCCTTTCTTTCTACTGCATGTATTTCTTTCAGCATCACTGACCATTATCTGAAATGCAGCAGAGAGGCACAGATTTCACAGGTGTGTTTCTAAAACTGGAAAAGAACAGAAAAAAAGTAATTAACAAACTGTACAAAGAGCTAAAAGGCCATTTGAAACGTATTCAATAATGGCATTGTGACATTTTCTGTGGTCCTCAGAGCAGAGACTTAGTATTCCTAGGTAAGTCACAGCAACTTTTCTCCTAAACTTGACAAGGCTGAATCTTACATCAGCAATATCCTAAAATACAGTGATGTGTTAAGGACATGCAAACAAGAGTGTGAAGTTCTCCTTGCAACATTACTTTTTTTCTGCTTTCAATATTACTCTTTTCTGAAGTTTCCCCTTAACGTGATCCCTCTCCAACAGAGAAAAGCACATCCATGGATTTACTTCTCTATCATTCTGACCCTCATTCACATTCTTCAGTCCATACAAATCAAATAAAAGATTCATATCTTCAACTTCAAAACCCCCAAAAAACCTTCTTGGCCTCAATTCTTGTTCATATTTTATATTGGCACCATTTTCAGCCCATTCATTCTGGCTTCTTCTGCACCTTCCCACATACAAAAAACACTCTTCCCAAACCTAGCCCATCATGTTATGCTGCACTCCTGTTTCTCTTAAATAAGTGTCCTCAAGGAAATAAAAACAAGAATGGTCAATTCAGTCACATGGTCCCTCCTTCTCATCCTCTTGCAATTGAGCCTCTTCAAGGGTAAACATTCAAGTCAGAAACTATGCAATGCACACCTCTCCCGTAGTGAGGTCTTGTGTTTAATGTTTCACCTTTTCGTAGGCCATTGTCTGAGACTGCAACAGGAGTATTAAAGCACAAGTCTCAACTTCCTGAGTTCAGAGACCCAAAGCTGAAATGTGATGTCATGTTACTATGTATGTCCTAGAAGCCACAGTGCAGGACTAAACAAAGGAGTGCTTAGTAGCCCCAGAGACCAACGCTAATTTTGCTGAGATAGACATTTCTGTTTCTGGGACATGATAGGCCTTTGAATGACAACTCATTTTGAATGACAACTTGCTGAGGTGAAAAGTATCCATGGACTGCAAAAGCAAAACAAGGATAATAACACCATGTTACATTTGCAAGCAACAGGCTGAGAAGGGTTTAATTCATCACTTTAATGGTTTAATTCATCCTCTTTTCAAGCACCAATTAGTGAAATAAAGCAAAAAAACCTCAACTTCTCTTTGCTGAATTCTGTGTAGTAAGATGTCTGGGAAAGTGGAAAAACTATGTTGATATTTCAAGGGGCAACAAAGCTGGTGAAGGCTCTAGAGCACAGGTGTGGTGAGGAGTGGCTGAGGGACCTGGGCTTGTTCAGCCTGGAGCAAAGGAGACTCAGGGCAGACCTTCTGGCTTCTGACAACTTCCTGACAGGAGGATGGAGCCAGGTGGGGTCAAGGTCTTCTCCCAGGGAACAAGGTGACAAGCAAGGCGTAGCTGCCCTTAGTTTCCCCAGGGGAGGTTTAGGCTGGAGCTGAGGAACAATTTCTTCCCACTGAGGGTTGTCAAGGGCTGGCCCAGGCTGCCCAGGGCAGTGGTGGAGTCCCTATGACCCCTGGAGGGGTTTCAAAGCTGTGGAGATGTGGTGCTGAGGGACGTGGTCTAGTGATGCCCTGGCAGTGCTGGGGGAACAGTTGGACTCAATGATCTGAAAGGTCTCTTCTAACCTAAACCGTTCTGTTCTATTCAACTATGTGTTGTAATGCATCAGGAGATCTTTTATGTCAGGCCTTCAAGACAGCAAGGAAAATTGGTGAGTAAACCAAAAAGTGTGAGCACAGAGCTTTGAATTTGGCTAGAATTGCAGCAGCACTAATCCCATCAGCAGCAAGCTCAAAAGTGTTCTTTCCAATATTGTCACTAACACACACTGGCCATCATGACAGAGAAACTGATGTGGCGACCCTCAGATCATCTGTGCAATATCCATCCTTCAGATGGACAGGACTCCAATGCAAGCCAGCCTTAGTCAGACAGGTGGCTGCCTGCCAAATTCAGGACCCACATGAGCATGTCTGCACTACTCTTGGAACCAACTCTGGTGAGAAACAGAATGGCACCTTCCACGTGACATGGACAGAGAGTTACCAAGCTGTGCTGCACTCACACTAGCTCCATTATAAGCTAGCTCTGGTATGTTTGCATCGGATTATAAGAAGGAACAGATACGACTCCGTTGCTCCAGATGGAGCTAGCAAAATAAGACATCTGAAGTTGTGCATTCACCACTGGGCCTGAGGAGTCTCTTGGAAATGTGATCAGTGAAGAACAGGAACAGAGATCTGATACCTCTCAGTTAATATTAAGTCCATCCAAAGCCAAAGTATCTTCCCTGTATGTTATGCTCCACAGTATGTCCTGCGACATCACTCTCATGCGGGTCATAGAGACACCTGCTAGCAGAGGACACTTCCACATTGCACAGAAGAGAACACACAGAGGGGTATGTCAACTCTGAGGGTAGGTAAGCTTTAGGATTCACCTCACGGGCCTGCTTTGCCAATTTGCCAGCAAAGACAGCTGCTGTGTATGCTGTGGGTCTGTCCCCTCCTTTCACTTTTGCTTCAAAACGAAGCATGGGCATGCAAGGGAGTGATGTGCACCTAGGTCCCATCATATGATATGAGCAGAACATGACCTTGGTGCACACCAGATGACCATGACTACAAGGCACAGAATTAAGGGCACTAATGTTTCAATAGAGCCACAGAAAGCTGCAGTCTTGAAGACAAGAAAGTGGTGGGGTTTAGGGCAAGGGAAATGCAGAGGCATACAGAGCTGACCACTGGAGAGTTGCCTCAGCAACATGTCAAGGAGCACCTGAACCACTGTGGGGAAAAGGAGGGGATTACAGCATACAGGCATTTAGCAGTGCTGTAGCATGCAAGGAGTGCCTCCTGTGAGCAGCAGACACAACAGTTCCTGCAGGAGTGCAGCACGTGCTGCCTAATTAGATATAAAAGGCTGTACAAAAGTCAGGTGCAACAGCACGAGGAAGCTGCAGTTACATGGAGGGATCTGCTGTGGAATGACATAGCTGACATAGCCTTCCCCAGTGGAGGAGGAATCTCCGTGCCGAGGTTCGCATAGCAGGGATGTTGAGCCCCTGGTTAAGGGAATGGTTAGCCATGCAGACACAGATCCCTTCACCTTTCTGAGTGTGCAACAGTAGTGAACTGGAGTCTGAAAGACTCTCAGCCTGTTAAGAACTCCTGCTGGTAACAGCATACATCATACAATTTATGAAATACTGCTATGGTCACTGCATAGCAAAATATGCTTCACCATCAAAATACTTCTGGTACTTTACTAAGATGGGAAATGGCAGGAAAGTAACTTCATTAGGACACTACTTCATGATAAGAACATACATTTATCTTCCTAGCCCCTCTATACACTGTAGTGACTGTAACTCTAATTCCACCTGGAAAGATATGCACAGTCACAAGATGGGCAGAAATTACCAAGTAAAGGCAAATTCTGTGCAATTACCCTGAGCAGAACACCACAAATTGGGTTGCAGTGTCAGTTATGGATTCTTTTTTTCCCCACAGAGTAGGGCCATGAATCAGTCCCAGAGAAACAAGGCTCTCACTACAGATGAGAGAGTTAACGTTAATTAAAATGTTAGCACACAATACATAAAATTAAAAAAAAAAGCAAACAAAATTAGGATGTGTTACAGGAACACTAAATGTACCAAATTTGTGATTTTAAAGTGAGGGGGGGAAAAAACACTGAAGACAACATTTCTGGTTGGTTTGCTTGGTTGATTAGTTTAAACTTTTAGTTTAAAACTGAAGAAAGTTTTAGGGTATCTGCAGATCAGGATCTCTGTAAGACTACTCTGTAAGTGCACTGCTAGACAAACAAGATCATTTCTTTTGTTTCGTTTTTTAAATTATCCCTAATACAAAGTTATCTCAGTCTACACAGGCTGACTAGGTAAGGTAACAAAGCTAGCAGTAGATAAATTGACTTTTCTTCTACTTGGTAACAGATATATTTATTAGCTGGTTTGTGACCTCATTTCTGACTTCTGTCCAAGGAGAGTTTTGCCTCATTTCTTATTTCTTCATCTTTTTACCTCCAGCATTTTCCAGTCATCCCATTTCCTACTGGGAGAACCAAAACTAATCCGGGCATATGTCTGCAATTATTATTCACATTTGCTAAGCTGCCATTCATATAGCTCTTTCTCTAAAACTATCCTGTAATATTTCTTCTATGACCTTAAACTAGATAATGCACCATGGCTTCCTAAAAAATTATGCTTGAACACCAGTCTTATACTCCTCAATTCTCTGGCCACTCCAGCAGCACCAGACAGAGTAGGCTGGGAATTAAAGCAAACAGTACCAGCTGCACATGTCCTCACTGGAGTATTTATTGAGTAAAGACACTTCTCATTACAGAACAACCAAATGTGTTTGCAAATACAGGGCTCCCTCCACTTGTGTTCAGACAAAGTAGTTTTCACATGCAGCCAAGGTTCCTGAAATGTGTTTGTAAGGCCTCTCCAGAGCATGGCTGTTTGCTACTACTCACATAAACCAGTAGAGTCAGTTTATTCCTTCAGTGAAAGCAAAGCTTACTGCATAAACCAAATGTCCATCCTAAAACACTTTTGAATAAAAGTCAAATTGTCACCAAAGAATGTTAAGAGGCAAACACAAAAAAATCTCAAAACCAGAAAAAAATTATATGAAAGATCATTAGAATAATTTCATTTTTGTAAATACAGAGGGTGATGTGGGCTTGCTTGTTTTTTTCCAAAGAAAAATGTTTTTGAGAAACATCTGTCTGAACTCAGAATAATTCCTAGTCTCACTGCTGCTATCACAGCTGTAGCAGTCCTGTGCTATCCCAGAGTTTTGGAAAAGAGCAGCACTGAAGCTGTCAAAGAAACTGTCTTTTTAGTCAAAAGCTCCTGGGATTCCAAAGAGCATTTCTCATTTAAAGAGCTCATATACACATCTTTTCGTGTTTCTGATGGAAAATCTGCAAAATTTCTGTTACTCCTTCTGGCTTATTATTTCTTTCTTCCATAAACTAGTTAGCCATTTCAGCTGATTTCATCCTTCCATGTACAGCAACAACAGTACATCAGCTGCTTATCACCATCTGCTGTGAAAGAGATGATGGGTCACAGCTTCAGGAGTCAGTGTGTCTAGGAAGAGTTAATAAATCCTGCAATAACTGCTGTCTTTGCTTAGCTTCCTATCTTTTCCTGCCCACTGGATCTCTGAACTTCCTTTGCACTGCTAAGTGGGTGAGCTGAGATACCCAGATCTGTTTTCAAGTCCATACTTCGAGCAATCCTGGACCAGGAGTTCCCTCAAGCGACAAGTAGAGAGGAAAGTCTGAATAGCAGACTTTTGAACAAAGGGACTAGGAAGAATTCACTGGTCTGAATTTTCTGACACCTGTCCAACAGGTGTGAGCAGCCCATATTAAGAATAGAAGTGGGATTGGACTGGAAACTGAATTTCATAATTACTGTGTCAGTAAGCAAGAAATGTTACCATATTGAGCTGTATCACAAATTCCTACATTAAATAAAAAAAAAAATGTAACATGCTTGATATTTGAACCTTTTCTATGCAGAAGCAGAATATTATTCTTTCCAATCTCAGGCACAATAGGAGGTAAGCATAAGTCATCTCAGCCCCCATGCAAATAGAAAAGGGGACTCTTTCCTATGCTATGCCTCTCCAGACTATGCAGAACAATTTTTTTGTTTGAGTGCTCACAAACCTGTCCCTTTTTGCAACCAAAACCATAGGTGGCTTTAGAGAAAAGTGAGAAAGGGAAATCCCACCCTCCTTCACTCTTCATTTCCAGACAGAATCTTCAAGAACTTTTGCAAGCTATACTAAACCATCCTTGGTGCTTTGAAATCCACATAGGAAACTAAAGGGAAAATAATCCTTCTTCATCCCCTTCTTCATCACACTCACATATCCACACACGTGTCCCTCTATAGCCCCCCCCGACATCCATGAGAAACAGAAGGAATCTTATAAACTCTTGTTTCATTGTACTTTGAGATAACATGGTGTTGGAAAAGTTCAGTTCTAAACTGGACCACAAGGACAAGAGACCCACATGAATGGCAGCTAAAATGGAGAGCTGTTTTCTTACATAGATGTTACCTGGACAGTTTGTGACAGAGTGAGAGATGAGATCA